>JABASD010001207.1:0-45162 GCA_019776165.1 Pogonognathellus flavescens | reverse complement strand
GAGTTGTTTTCGGTGACTTGCATTCGGCGACTTTCCTCGTCGGTGGGTTGAAATTTCGGTGAGTTGTGGTCGGCGAGTTGTTGTTCGGTGATTAGTATTCGGCGAATTTACGTAGACCCATATTCTATATACTTACCTTTATTACTAAGGCCTGGTACTAGATTAGCACAGCACTACCTTACCTTTACCTGTGCACACTTTCACAATGCCATTTATTTCACACTCTCATCGTTATACATTATGCGTCCTTATTTAATTTACAAATTGTAACTAGAACAGCAGAAGCTTCCCGGTTGATTATTTTCTAATTCACAATACACTCTGCAGCGTTGTCTTGTTTCCCTATTCGCGTTTTCATTTTTGCTGAGTAGAAATTACAATTAAAACTCAAGTTATTTGTTTTCACCTCGTGCGAGTGTTGCTCGTTTGTAATAGAAAAGCACGACATAGCTTTTAGTAGAACGAAGCAAAACGAAGTTTCGTAGATAACGGATACTGAGAATCAGCTCGCATTGCATTCATTTTGGTTGTTGTATTCGTGCACGAATAAATTCGGTGTTTTGTTCCAAGTTGAAAAAGCTGAACACATGTACGCGTAAATAGTTTACACGCAAGTGTGTAGTACTTGGAACTTTTAGGCCTAATTCCATTCTGTCTGTCTAGTTCTTATGTCTACGAGTAGCAGTAGTAGTTAGTATTTACATCTGTATATATGTTCCACCTCTAAAATAGTAAAATCCATGCCAATGCAATGTCATAGGCCAGCAGCGATCTATTTAGATTAAACTCCAGAATTTTCACCCAAACCTGCAGAAGCAGACGAACTATTATATCCTTCTCGTATTTACTTACTACTAAAGAACAGAAAGAGGCACTATAATTCTGCTGGAAAGAGGCAGGAGAGGGGAAGAGAGAAACGAATGCAAAGGCTACCTGTGCCACATTTTGTGCCGAACGGAGTATCTGTACCAATAATGCAACGAAGCAAACTAAACTAGAGAGTAAGGACTTAGGAACAAAGGAAGGTATGAAGACTTGGCCAAAGACCAGTCCGGCAGTCGTGGAGTCGAACATGAAGAGTTATGTTAGGCTTTGTGTTGATGGCAGAGCTGCACGCAAAGATGTTCTCTTTCCATCTATCTCAACTCTCCACATACCTAAATAACAAGAATAGAAGAACCAAACGACTCTTAGTCCGACTTTTAGCTATTTTAGTCCAACTCTTTCCTAACGTGTATTCCGTCCATGCCACACAGCCGTGTAGTTACTCTCTCTCTCTGTAACTGTAGTAGTAAGCACTGTTTAACTTCTTTCTCCATTGCTAAGTAGGCTACATCATTTATATAAGCAATGCACACTACAAAGTGTTATATGCCTATAGAGAGCTGTAGATATTTGTGTATGCCTACTTACATATATTCAGCATGGTAGTATTTGCAGTAGGAGCAGGATGGTTATATGAATTAGGAATGTAGCTGGTGGGCGACCAGGGCTAGTAGTCTAGAGCGGAGGAATATGGTTGCGTATAATGTGTATGTAGGAAAGTAAAACTAAACTGAAGTTGCCAAATGAGAATTTATTATTCCGTCTGCTGAGCGGTTCTTTGCATCCATGGAGTATAATATAAATGCCCTGCCCGGGACCTGAGTCTTTGCTCTCTCGTGTTGTGTGCTCACTCCTCTCATCTCATTTGATTCCTCTCCTTGTCTGTCTCTGGAAATCAAGAGAAAGCACGGCTTTGGGGTATGTTTGGTGATGAAAGTATGGAAGAGTCATTGGGACCACGAGGGGCTCCTTCAACAACTCCAACTTCCTCCTAACAAAACTACAATACAGATAAACGAAACTACCACCACTGCTGCTCCCGCTCCTCCCGCTGTATCTTTGCTATTCCAGAAGTCATGCACACCGCTATCTCCTCCTATCAGCAGCTCAGCACTAGGCCAATGCCTAAAACACACTCATATAGCACACACACAACACAGCCACGATAATAATGCTAACACAACTTATAAATATGTAATACGTATTGTGCAGACTACAACAATGGCCTTTTCACAACGCAAACTGCTCCTACTGCCAATACAGACTTGACTTTTGCTAATTCTCGTCTTTAGTAACTTCTTCCTCCACATCACAATTTACCAGTCTATTTAGTTTTCTAACAATTATATCTTCCCAGTATATAATGTCTATACATCGTGTGCAACTCCCCATATAGGAAATATACAAGAGGAAAGTAGAGACAGAGAGACAGATTGGTAAAGTGGAAGAGCCGGAAGAGCATAACATAAGATAACATGTAAGAGTCAAGCGAACATCAACCGCACACCATTCGCCGTTTTGCGAATTTACACGAACAAACGCAAGGCGAGATGATGAAGCTCGTTGGACGTGGATTAGGGGACTAGACTTTGTACGAGTCCAGATATTTGTTCAAGGCAGCCAATAATGCTTCTTCATAGATATATCCATAATAATACACAGATTACATAGAACTTATAACATAGAGTATATGGTTACATTTGAAGAGAGAGACGTGTATGGTTATATAGGGATATTATATAGGGATATTATAAGGGGATATGGTTATATGAGAGAGTGATGGTGAAAGTTGTAAGTGTGGAAGGAGTTGGTTGTGTTGGAGAGAGTTGAATAAGGAAAGTGAAGAGAAGAGGATGTGATGGCTGGATTGGCCAATAGTAACCACAGACCAGTGGCCCAGAATACCAAGTGACTCTTCACTTGATCTCACTTTCAACACAAATCTCCAGCACATTCACTCACTCACTCCAGTTTGGCTTGGCTCACTAAGCCTTCAGAGACTATGTTGAATCTCGATGATATTCCTTGTAATGCCTCCGTCTAAAATACACTGTCAGCTTCAATTGCATACGACCAAATTCAGTTATCACTGCAAAAGACCATACCACCACCAACTTCGCCCGATAAACTCAACAGTAACACAGCCACAGAGCAGTCTGTCAAATCAACTCAAGCAACCATTCACACCATAAATACGATTCCCTCTATTATCTCCACCAAGGCACAACTGCTCCTATATCAACCAGTTCCTATTTCTCCTTACTTCTATGTGTGGTCAGCCAAGATTTTCTTTCGCTGTATTTTATTTGTCTCGATGTGTCTTCTGTGTATTACCAAGAATGAGAATGTTTCTGTGGTGAGTGCACAACCCTGAATATTATTTTCTTTTTCCCGTTGCAGTTTCGTGATGTTTTGTGTTTTATGTGATGTGATGTGAGTTCACATTTACTCCCTTCATTATTCTCAAGTTTCTGTAATTCTAGAGGTCATTTATCTTGAACTTTGCTTTGTGTACAAGCAAAGCACTGTTGTTTTCTGTTTTGATATTGCCCATTGCAATGCAATGCCAAGTCACTTGGGATGGAGGGGGAAAAGTTTATATGCACTACACCTACTTCCACCACATTACCAACTAAAGTTCATCATCTATCTATATCAAACTGGTGATAAGCTTTGGTAAGGTAATGTGATGGAGTATATAGGTATGGTGGTTGAGTACTGTTCATTGCAAGCAAGGCACTGCATCCCATACGAAGAGGAAGCTGTTTTATTCATACTCCTCTAATACTTACAGCAAATAACATGGGGTAAAAGAGCCCATGAATAAGTACAGGATTTTTAATGATACGATATAGACAGGGGAAGAAAGAAAGAACATGGCAAAAATAATCTGAATAAGTAATAACAATTCACTAACAACAAACGGGGCGTAGTATTCTGGTTAATGCCACTAGTTACCTAAAAGATGCAAAGAAAAAGAAAGACGAAGAAAACGACAATGAAATAGTAAACAAAGAACCGGGTACAAGCAAATGAGAGTTTTGTTGACGAGAAGGAAAGTCTTTGGGTATAGTAGGATGGAAAGAAAAAAGTGGACATGGAAACTGAGACCTCACAGTTCAATTTTCTGATTGAGATTTAGATGGGTTGCTTCGCTCGGACTAAAATGAAATGTAATGGCATGGCTCTGTGGTGATTCGGCCTAGCGGGAGGGATATTTTTTGACAATGAGGTGTTGTAGCTCTATAGCACAGTCTTATGGTGCTCTATTGTACATTAGTGGATTGTATCTCTGCTATAGCAAGTGCAAGATAGTCCCGTCCCGTGTAGTATAAAGGTTTGGCTACTGTTTGTCTACACATGCATGGACGTAGCCCTATACAGTAATAAAACACAGGAGAACACACACAAAGAGTCTTACCTCTGTCGGAAATTTTTATGGTGATTGAATTGAATGACCCCTGCCTTTTTCCTTTAGAGCTGTCACCCGGGTAGTGATGAATTGACAGAAGACTCCTCTAGCACTACAAACTAAACTAAACCGAATCTTCCACTATGCACTAGCGACGACGTTACCACGACTCGGATAGTCATACTAGGTGTGCGGTTGTAAGGCATAATAATAAGATTACACCTACACCGGTATACCTATAAGGAATATTTCTTTTGGTATATAGCTGGTGGCATGACAGGCTATAATAGTTTGTGTATTTATGTCCTGTAAGTATTTCTAGGGCAGAGCAAGCTAAACAAAAGCATGGAGGAACATTTAGAGTCAACAACGTAAGAGACGCAGTAAACTAACGACATGCATTTTGGACTGGAAGGAAATATTGAATAAGGTTTAAGGCAGTAGTGCTACTAGTTCATTCCAGGTTAGTATAGTTCCCTATGCGTAATGTGAAATGAAGGAGCAGGGAATAGAAAAAGAGTTTTAGTTTGTTTCCTGTGCACTTGGCTCACTTGGCTGCCATCACATCACACACTCTGCCACACATCCACGATCATACCAACAGGGTCGGAAAGTGCAGCTCTTCTCCATGGCAGTCCCAACACCAACAACTCCAGTCCACAGCATATCACATCACATCAGCCACCAAACCAGAGTAATACATCTAGAACGGCAATAACAGGCTGGAAGAAATTCATGGGCATGGGCGCCTTTTCTTGTGAAAAATTCAGAAACATGCCATAAAAGGAATGAATGAAAGGGGCTGATCCATCATGGATGAAAAACTGCTTGTGTCAAATATACGTCTGCGAGCAGAGAGGACTCCCAGCGTATTTAATTAATGTAGCTCTTGCCTTCTTCTGTACCCAGATATGCCTCTGCAAACTAAATGGATCACTCTCCACACTAATAGCAACTCACTATTACGTATGTCCTATGTTTATCTTGCCCAGGCTATGTCTAGCCTGTAATACACACCATATTATTAAATACACGCTCTATATCACCCAAAATTGAAAATCTTGCAATTCTTTCGCTCAGATGCCTCTTGTACTTCCAGCTAAACATAATAATGTAAATCTATCTGAAAGCATCAAATTACCAAGCGTGTCTGTCTGCTGTTCCGTTACTTTTCTGTTCCTGTATCAGCCCATCTTATTGTAAGCGTAGTAATGTATTGAGTGTTGTTGGTTTGATGTAGAAGATATAATGATATAAGGAATATGTCCTTATATACATAATGTGTCTATAGTACGTTGAGAGTATTAGTATTATAGTATTGACTGAGAATTCAAAGTTTGTTGAGAAAAAGTGAGCAAACAATGAAATAGGAGGAAATGCTTGTATAAAGGGGCTGGGCAAATCAAAACTATTTTCAAGATTTCGATAAGTGGCCATTTTCCCCTCCTTCAGTTGACTTGGCCTGACTCAACTACCTAAATCAGAGATCCACTTACTGAAAGGAATGCAATACAATAGACACTTTTCGACTAACACAACAAAACTCATCCAACTTATATCCAACAGACTTGTGTGCACAAAGAGCACACTCAACACAAAAATCCGCACAGTATGTCTAGCATGAACGTACTTCGAAGCAGACTTTTACCAGACTCCTCCACCAGACAAGAGTGGAGAAAACTTAAGTAAGTCGAGAAGGAAAACTGGATTAATATCGCTGCTGAAGAGCTGTGGACATGAAATGAACGTTATTTCTTTCTCGGGTAATTCACTGCAGCTTATACCAACACCAACCACCACCATACACTCCAAAATCCTGCTAAACGGAACACACATCAGAGCCTTCAGCTTTTTACGAGTTGAGCTTTTGAGTTGAGAATGTACATTGCTTAAAGTATGTTTGTAGAATGGGAGTTTGTTGTGTACCTGATAAGAGCATAGAGGAATTCAATGCAACCAAGTTCAGTTCCGCTTACAATACGACATAATAGCATGACACTCCATAACTCTAATTCAACTCTCTCTCTCTCTGTAGGTAGTTTGGTCCATTTACCACTCAGCCTTACAATAAAGTCCAGTCAACTCAACTCTTCTGAGTCACTGTCCTGTCCTTGTCACTTCAACAACCATTTTAGTACTCCCTTATTAAATAACTGTAGCAATACTCACTCAAAAACCCTTTTTATGAACCAGAACTAGACATACAGGCATTGAGCTACTACTACAAGAAGAATATTGTATCATTTTATAAATTGTTATCTTGTATATGTATAGATAGGTACCTACTGTATTATTATTACGGAATAAGCAACCGCATCACACATATACAACTTTATTTCTCACACAGAGAGCAATTTAATGCTCCAAAGCTACAAATGACATTAACTGTAATACATATTATGTTTATATCTATATATCCTTATATAGCTATACAAACAATGTCATATATTAAAAAGTAAATCGGAAGTTGTGGATTTGTATTATTAAATCTACGCTTGAGAGAGACAAATCTGTCGAGGAATCATTGGGTTGTGTGTGTTGTGCTTTGTACATGGATAAACTGAAAGTTATGTCAGTTATGTGTTGAGGGAAAGAAAAGGTTGAGAGTACACGATGATGTAGCCATTGGACGATTACTACATGGAGGAATGGGCAGTTTGTGAGTGAGTGGCTTAAGTTGTGTTAAATTTAGTGGACTGTGTTGAATACACAGAACTAATACTGTTGGAGATGAATAGAATTGAAGTTGGTTATTTGATGATGATGATGCATAGATCACATAATATGTTTTTACATCTCTGAGCATTCACATGAGGCAGCATCAATTCAATATATCATGTGATGATCATTACACGAGAAGTATATCAGTGTCCGGAGAGTGAATGAATTTCGGAACGAAGTTTGTTGATATAAAATGAGTGTGGATGGTGTGGTGTGTAATGAGGAGGGGTAGTTGAGTAAAATAAAGTAAACGAGCAACGAAACGAAGGAAGACAATGATGATTCGAGTGAGCAGAAAAGCGGAGCAAATAGCAAAGTTAAAATGATTTCAATTTCAGCTGAACAGCAAAGAGCGGATGCTCTGTTGAGAGCCAGCCACTCCCAAAAGAGTCCAAATTATGCAGTGCAAGCTTGTTAATCGCGGTAATGAACCATGAATGGAAATGGAAATTGCATTCTCCTTCCTGTCTCATGTGTAGGTACTCCAATGGACTTTGCTCTCGCACAACTTCCAATACCCAACTACATATCCTTCCTATTCCTATTCCTATTCATTCTTACAACGAAAACTACAAATAGCTGCACTGTCCTTCTCCTATGTCCTCTCATGACTTCCACACTCGCAATAATTCTTTCTTTACATAGTATACCGAAAATAGTTTTCCGACCCCAACTGTACAAATTCTGTACATGTCCAACCTTCAAAATTCAAATTTCTTTAGCAACTGCTTTATACGTAACAAAGTGGAGATACAAGTTTTTGTACACAAAAATGGAAAATGATATTTTATTTAAAGTCAATAAATAAGGAATATGTCTCGCCAATAATATTATACCTATCTCATCTCTGTATGTCATACTGTGGCCAATTACACACCGGAACCAATAAATATTAATATAAATATTTTTACCTGCTTATAGAAGTGGTAGATACAGGGTAAATGTGGTTGTGAAACAAATATACCTAATTCAGTAGAATAAAATGTGTACAGGTTGTGGAAAGCAAAATTTGGAAGTTGCAAAATGATGTAGGTTGGAAAAATAGGGTTTGGAAAGAGATGGGAAAATGACTGGGTGGGAAAAAGTGTAGAATATTAGAAGTAGATTTTAGGTTGTTTAGTTTTCGTACTTTGATAGTTGGACAAAGAAGCTTTAAGGTTTGCCCGTATGAGTTTGTATGAATGTGTGTAGTTCAGGCAGTGGTGTATGTAGTATGGGTAATAACGGGGATAGGTCTAGTGTGTGTGTGAAATATATTGCGTGTGTGTTATGTATGATGGGATATGAAATGAAAGGCGTAAATTGGATATCTCTCGGGCACTCAACCAACAATTACAATTACTCGCCTCTCTCGCTCTCTTTCTGTTGCAGTCAAGGCGAGTCAATTCAAAGTCACACTCACAGTGTCTTTGCACTTACTGTCTTATTACATTATTACGAACCATTACCTTATAATTTCACCCATAACATGCATTCTCATTTATTCTCTACAAACCATTTCTCCCATATAGATCTCTATCTGTCCTTCTATGCCATATCCCCTTTTTATTGCCCAAACTCCTTAACTTTTCACATTTCTATGTATACCCAAGTGTATTAACAAAGTACACACGTAGTTATGCAACAGTAGAAATTCTGCACATCCAAAATCGCATCCAACATACTCCGTCATGCTGGAATGGCACACATATAGATAATAGATACCACGGCCACCGGAATTGGTCGCAACTCACGTTAACATCCACATGGCCAGAGATATCCCTCCACGTAGTCTTCCCTACTCACCAAATTTAATATTACAGTTATATATAGTAACTACTATAGCAGATATAGTATCTATATGTATTATATATATAGAAGCAATGAGCATTCTAGGTCTAGAGTAGAAATGACGAAAATCAAATCAAAATTCTATCATTGCTTCATTTACAATTTGCATATAAACTGTGTGCTGGGTAGTAGAGACGTCCGGGAGGAAAGTGCAAGTGAAAGACACTCCGGTCCAATTCCACAGAAGGGCACTGGAACATTTTTCGTATTCGAATCAAAAGTCGCAGTTGCTAAATTCGAGTTGAAATTCTTTTACAGTTCAGTTAACCTCAATCAGCCATGTGCTAGAGTAGTTTATTCATAAGCGAACAGAAGTTGGGATGGAAATGGCATGGAGAGTAGTTGCTGCTTTTTCTATCAGTCAAAAGTGGGGCAGAGGCAGAGAAATTATTGTGATGATATTAAAGCTTGATCAATGTTCAATGTTCAACTATCTGGAGAGCAATACGAATAATCAAAATGTATTTGTTCTAATGTAAAATAGTTTTGTTGTGGTTTTCCTTGCTCTTCTGCTTTTGATCAGCTTTATATATTTCAGAGCATGGTAAATGGGTTTGTGGGTATGTGGTGGCATACGCATACAGGACTTAAGTACACAACAGTCCGAGAGGACACAATTTCATACTACTACCATACTAGCCTTCATTTCTCATAACTGCAATGCACAAACAGCATTTCACAAGTATTCTCTCGTATACATTCCCATTATTTCTTATTTGAAAGATTGGATTGGATGTTTGAGCAGAGAATACAATAGAAATGTACAAGTGGCAAGAGACGAGAGAGACTTTCACTTTGTTCTTTTTCTCTACTCTCTCTCTCTCTCTTACTCCCCTTGTGTTTTACCTTGTTGTGCCATTCATTTCACAAAATACTGCAGAAACAGAATTGTAGTGAGGAAAAGTGAGCGATAGGCAGCCATTCGGAAGGACTCTTCACACATTCTTTAGAAATCTCCACAATTTTCATACCATTTCGCACACTGCACGCCATTGTCCATGTGAATGAATGTGATTTTATATTTCGAAGAACAATGAAAGCCCAGGCAGGTATAAAGTAGTTCAAGTTTTTCTTTTTGTTTTTCACTCTCTCTCTCTCTCTGTTTTGTATTTGTATCTACCTTACTTAAATACACACTGCCATACTACCGCTATGCTTTTGTTCTCCATTGACGATACGACCGATAGACCAAGTGCGGAAATTTATTTGACTTCTGTAAAGAAAGAAGTAAGTAGGCTACTCAAAATATACCTATATAAGGTTCCCATGTATAGAGCTACAGCAGACAGTTGGAAAGTTGATGAGTGCATAACACAAGACATTGTGCTAGTCCAGATGGAGAGTCAAAAATGGAGCAGGGTTCTGGGAGGAGTGTTGTATTTGTAAGTAGTAGGAAGCAGGAGCTGTAAAATACAAAGTACAAGAAAAGAAAAGTAAAATAAAAGAAAGAGAAATGTTTTCACCCTTCCCTTCAATGCATTTCCTTTACTTTGCTCTTCTTTATTGATATTTTAGCTTGCTTCCTTTTTCCCTGCTTGAATGAAAATAAAACAAACAAATACTTCTCACTCTTACTATCTTCTGTGTATTGGCTATAGGTTGAAGCTCATGTTGTGCCATATATAGGCATATACGCAGTACACTGTGCCATTCTTTGGCATCTCCTCTCTTGCCTTCGCTCAGAGTCTTGAAATGAAATGAAGTTTCTCAGAATGCCACTCAGCTCATCTGTCTTTCCAATCTATGCTGTTCTCTTGTTGTGTGATGTTGTTTGTTTGCAAGAACCAGTCTAAAGTCTAAACAGACTCCTTCCACTTTTCTCCTTTTCTTCTTCATTTCCTTTCCATACACAATATACGTGTCCTAGATATACTTTTTACGTAAATGTACTCGTGGCAGTTCCATTTCTGTGTAACTACGTACATGTATTATTCTATTAAGTAGACAAGTAAAGTATCTTCGTACACCATACACAAAAATATACATTCCATTTCAATGTAAGTTCTACTGATACAATTACAGAAAGTGTATCCTTAGACGTAAACGTTGTAAATGTATTGCGTCTCGTTATAAGCATTTCTTTTTTAAATACATCTGAAGGTACTCCTCAGACAAGCAAATCTTCTTTCTCAGTGTCAATCACGTAAATTACCATAAAACCTTTAGATTGCCAACCAACTCTCAAGTCACGTCAAGTGAAGTGAACTCAGTCACAATAATGTAATGCAATTTCCTAAGAATATACTACACGAGTTCTTCAGCACAGTATCAGTTGTATACAAAAGCATTGTTTTCCTTCTACTAAAAACCTTCCAGAGATTATGTCTACGCAAAAAACGCAGGTTTTTTGAAAAGAAAGCAGAACGGACGGAGATAGACAGTTAGGAAAGTGTCAGTAGCTTTATAAACAACCTCAACATCATTTCACGGCCCGTGCATTCCTTCTCCTCCTGACTAAATATGAAATATTATTCCTATACTCTGCAACCGCCATTGTCTCTACTCAACCAGAAAAAAACATTTTCACTTTAATAAGTAAAATTCGTCAAAATTGATTCTTGTCGCTTGTCAACAATTATTTCTTCAAGGAGACGTTTTCTCAATTATGCAGTTCAACCAGTTAACGTAATAAACGTATAGACACCACACACTTAGCGTCTTAATGCTTTCATTGCTTTCTGTGTCAATGTCATTTCTTGAATCAAATCCAGTCAGCGTGACGCCGTCGTTACCGTCGTCGCTTAAAGTTATTAACCAAAATGCCTGGCTTTGTTTGGCAGCTGTAGCCATTTCTATTAGCAAAATCATAAAATAATTGAGAATTGTATACATATTGCCTGTGTATTGCGGTAGTGGTGTGCATAATATATGTTTACGATTTACCCGGTTTGCAAATCAGACAAATGAGATATGTATACGCAGTCAGTCTCTTGACAGACAGTTTGAGAGCTACAGACGTATAAAACATTGTCTCTTACGATTCTTTTTTATGAGAGTGGGCATTCTCTTCCATGTAGCCACATACCACGCAACGCAATCCAATTGCAACGTGAGGAATGAACATTTTGCTGTGATGGACATTTTAGTCAAGTCAATGCAGTAGCGTTCTGTTATTTCTTGTCAGCCAAATATAATGGCCAGCTATGAACTTCATATTCAACGATATGTGCCTTTTTAGCCACTACCAGAGTACTACTACAGGCACATGTACACATTCTCGCAAACGGTTATGGAATTCTCTCAATATTATATTCTCCATACGCATTTGTTTACATACATCATATCCCATATAAAAAGAATCGGAAGGCACTTAAGGATATATCTTCGCATTCTTTAAGGCTATATAGCATATAAGGGTATAAAGGGGATAAATATGATG
The DNA here is from genome assembly GCA_019776165.1 of Pogonognathellus flavescens. Classification (NCBI taxonomy): domain Eukaryota; kingdom Metazoa; phylum Arthropoda; class Collembola; order Entomobryomorpha; family Tomoceridae; genus Pogonognathellus; species Pogonognathellus flavescens. Next base: position 32,995 of record JABASD010001207.1, on the reverse strand, counting down.
TCTTATATGAAGGGAAGAGTGGAACGCGTGAATTTTGTGAAGTCGAAGTGGAGTAAGTGTGTTGTCTGTCTGTTGGAAATATTGTTGGTAGGACTAGTAGGGTATTTGGTATTGTGAAATTGTGTGTTATACACGGAGCCAAGTGGATTGAAGCATCATTGGCGAAAATAGTGTCCGTCCGTTTGTTGCCTTCAATCCAATCGAAATCAACTCGACTCATGTTACATATTATATAGGACAGTAGAGGATACATAATACATGCAAGTGAGCACTGCTCAATCAAACACAACCAAAGTCTTACTCCGTTACAGTCTCGCTTGCCAGTACGCACAGTGGTATATAGTTTCCCTATTATTCCATATTTCCAGTTTCGAGTTGAGTTTTTTATTCGAGTCGACTCAAATCAACCAACATACTCAACTGCTGGAAATGTTTTCCTACAGTTGGCAAAGAGTTGAAGATGCATGAAACAGCTGCTGTCAATTCCTAGGAGAGGATGTCTGCACGTCATCCCATGTACATTTACTTCACCAATGGAAACACACTTCTTTAGTCTCTTTCTGTCTCTCTCTTTATGAACATCCACGCTTTCGCTTGTTGTGTCTCATATTTATCCTTCCCACTACTCCTGCTCGTCTCTCCACACACATTCCATTTTATAAGTAAGTCTAATATCAAATTTGTGCTGGTAAACGACGAGAATATTGTAAAGCAGTTGAGACTTGTATTATGTATACGTGGTAGAGCGTTGTGGAACTAATATTGAGCACAACAACCTTAGGAGCATGGAAGTACCATAGTCTCTCAATTTCCCAGTTCAGCAGTATGCACATGCATTTTATAATACTAAAAGGGAACGTGTCCTCTATGAAATTTTCTGTGAGAACACAATGCTTGTGCTGCTCACACAACAAGAGCTGTATACTTTTAGGCATATAATGTGCCTCTACTACTACAAGACTTGTGTGTGCGCTCTCAGCGTATTTCGTATCCCAACGAATCTATGCATATTTCAGCAGATTACTTCCTCACTCAGTATGAAAATTTCTCCCACTTTGCAAATGTTACAGCTAGTAGAATCTTCCATGAATCCTCTCCATGTCTTCTTCTCTTAGTCTCTCTCTCTCCCTCACACACACACACACACACCATGTATGTCTTGTGTGTTGCATGCACTACTACTGCAGCCATCCGAACCTCCCAGCTGAGAACTACGTTAACTTGCTTAAATTTTATACTATCATCATTTTGCAATGTAACACCAAAATACGTGCATTTACCATGCAGAATTGTAAATTCTAAATATTATAATTTATAATGTAAACAGGACTAGGAGGGTATAGTATATAGGCAGAGGTATGTATGTGTGTATGCTTCTATTGTTGAACCATACGTGCTACTTTGCATTATCATAGTACTCATGCAAAACTACACTTGGGCTAAGTTGAGTATAGGTAAACATTCATATTCCAATAACACTAAGCAATAGAAGAAGAAGAACAGCAACGCATCTACATTTAATTTGATACGAGTATAATGTTTGGTAGTAAGTGGGGCAGTGTAGTAGTCTCTATGCATGTAATCGCAGTTCTGTAGTAAGTTAATGCGTTGTAATGTGAATTTGCAAAATAGCTGCTATCTTCTGCACATGCAACGTATCCTCACATACATATGTATGTGGAAATAGCAGTCTCACATATGCAGGGCCTGTAACAGCATTATATAATTTATAAGCTATAACTGTACATGTACTAGTGGCATAGCATAAATAGATTTGGAAATAGTTGCACACATGTGAGTGAATAAGAGGAGATGGGATGGGGAGATAAAATAGAAGAGGCTTGGTTGACTACGGCATAAAGAACATAAATTTGTAAAGTTCGTTATGAAGAGAGAAAGGGAAGGAGTGAGTGAGAGAAAGAGAAAGTTTAAAAGCAGTCGAGTGTTCAATTTCCCATAATCTAGCTGAATCGACGGGGGAAAATTCCCTCCTCCCCGCTGCCACTCACTCACTAATGGATGGATCTTTGGCTATGATAAGTGCTAAGCAGCACACTACACTCTCCAACTACACCGAGGCCTATCTCTCTTCACCTTCTCTCCAATTTACTTAGTTCAGCTCAGTAGCCTGCTTGATTCCTTAAGACTATTCTTAAATTCTCTCTCTCGGTGTGTACAACTTCTTAACAATGCTATCTGTACACACAGGACGCTCTGTGCTCGGCCTACTCATTACTTATCTGCACTGTCTATGTCTTGTCAGGTTCTTCACATCCTACACACACACACTTCCTTCCAGGAATACTCTCACATAATCTCCCTGATAATATCTAAACATTACTCTACATATACCCACCACCATTAAGGACTCCTGCTGGACAACACAATTCAATTCCCTTCGTGGAAAAATCTACTCCTTCTTTTCTACTTTTCTACGTGGCAAAAATGTTGCAGCCTTTTTCATGGGACTCCTCCGTATACCTTGAGCAACCGTTAATCCATTAACAGTCTTATGCCTCGTGTGATTCCTTCATTTCCGTGTCCTATCGTTTTATCACTTATTGCTGTGCTCATTCCACCCGAAATTCTTTTTCACGTTTCGAGATACCTACGCAAGGACATGGTACACATTCCACTTTAATATCTACTTTATATTCTAAATACATACCTACTCATTTAACTCAAAATTTACTTAGGCACATTCTACTGAAGTACAAAATTTAAAGGTCAGTCGAATAAATTAACTTTTCTTTCCCGCCTTGTCCCATCTTTGCGGAAAAACTTTGCAACAATTCCATATAATGCGAATTTAAGTTGCAGGTTTCAAATAGCCGGGGAATTTACAACGAGGGGGTAAAGTAACGAGGTAATGTTTGCCTAAAGGTAATGTCTAAATAAACTGCAGCCTGTGAATGCGATGTATTTAGGCCAGACTCAGTGGTGCTATGGTTCTATACTATAGCAGCTGAATCGTATACCTGAACAAAAGGTAAAAAGCTCATCATAATAACGGACTGACTGGACTTTTTCTCGGTCATCGATTCAATTTCTGAGTGTACATCACACTCTATGTACATATTACATAGCTACATATTCTGGTGGGGCTTACATGGGTGCACACATAAATGAATAAAGAGATACTGGTAATATCCAGACAAGAAAGGAAAGTTTTATATTGAAAAGCAGTGAAAAAAGCAAGGTGAATCAATTCACCTCGGCATGCCATTCATTTTCTGCCTTGGAATATTTAGACTTCCAGTAGCGCATATAGAACGTGTCTTTTTATAAGGCACATAGGTATATTACATATTTTGGAATAGAAAGTTCAGAACTGAATGTTGATGTGCCAATATCATTCCAGGGAATTGTGCTATGATTTTACCTGACAGTTTTCCTTTGCCAGCTCTTATGGAGATAAATCCATTACTGTGTGTACACAAAGAGTAATATCTGTATCTTACTGAAGGCAGTTACTATAATGGCTAAACCTTGGAAAATTTGGATGACTCGATTCCATTTTGCTGTCTTGGTAAATGGATGTGCTCACTTGAATGAGCATGTACATACTTATGTATAGCCACGCACTGATGTCACTAGCAATACTTAACCGTCCACCACCACCACCGTCTATACACTTCTACTACTACAACTACCTAGTATTATTTTTCTAGGTAGGTGTGTGTAAGTATTCATCGTATTCATAGGGAACAATGCTGCAACCCATCGATATTCTATGTCCATAAAAATACACCGGATTCAAAATGCTCCTGTTGTGTACAGTTTGTGAAAACCAGAAGCTTGGCGAGTTTTATAAAGCACTTGGAACTATTCTTGTTAAAGAAATAACTCAAAAAAGCATTTCTTGTCTAGAATTTCCGCCCCTAATCAATATGTCAACTTAATACACAATTACTGCGTGTGCGAGGACTCATGGGCTGCTCTGTTCGAAGTATTTTTCTATGCAATACTAACGCTCTGTACAAAAGGAAAAAATGAACAAGAGACTAAAATATACTATTACGCTTAAACGACAATTATGCATGACATAATAAATGCGACACAAATACAGAAGAAGACAACGAAGCAAACATAACATAACGATTTAGTACTAATGATATGAATTCTTACCAAAACACTTTTTACACAACCGAAGGATAGACAGACAGCCAGACAAGGCGTTTCTTTGTAGGTATATATTATATATAGACACACTATAGTGAAAATTAAAAGGGAAAGCATTGTTAAGCACAAATGCATTGTGGTTATGTGTCTAGGCCATTTCATAGTTGCAGAGAAAAGTTGCTCGCTTAGTAAAACGTTATAAATAATGATGTTTTTCCCGAAAAACTTTTCTGGAGCGAAAAATGAGGACGAAGCTGAGTTTTGCGACAAGAAGTCAATCTTAGCTGAAAGACGCGCGAGGAGAGAAGTAAGCGTAGGTGTCTTTTTGATGACAGCTGAAGAAGCATTTTCTGCTAGCTGGAGGATTTGATCGGGTGCTTTGAGGATTTGTTGGTTCATTTGACTTGAGAGTTCAAGTTGACTATGAATTTTCAGGATAAGGTAAGTGAGAAGCTGACAAGACAACGTCTGTAGTTAAAGGAGACAGAAAGACGAGATTATCAAAGTGGGTGCATTACATCTACACATGAGATTCAACAAGACACACGGCACTCCACGCGTCTTCAAATGGACAGAACAGCGTCCTCATTCCTTCCTCTTGTCTTAAACAGATGCGCCTATAAAATACCACCACTGCCATCACATTTACCCAAAACTCTGCATTTATTCCCACAAAACCTCCTCCAATTCATCCACCTTATTTTAACACACGCAAATACTCGCTCCATTCTAAAAGTGCAGTATAAAAAACTATTTACGTGCAAGACATGGTCTTACACGCTCTGTATAGTACGGAGGGTGGACTTTTCCTGTGGACGGTGAAGAAATTCCAGTGTTTTCGCTGAGTAGGTATTTGGGTGAGCACAGAGGGACATGAAATATATGACTGTAGTTGTAGAGAAGTCCTACTTCTGCATTCATTTGGTCTAATACTATAGAGAAGAGAGGAACAACGCATTGCGGTCACTTAACCTTTGGAGTCTGCTCTTGGTCTCCACAGACCAGCCAGCATGAGAGACGACTGAAAGGAAGTGAAGTGTCTTTGGGTGTGTTGGAGGACAAAGTAGGAGAAAGTGAAGGCAGGGCGAGAGTGGAATTACGGAAAGAGTTAGTAAGGACGGGAATTTCTTATGTGTATAATAATGTGGGGAGTGTTTTGCTGCGTTAAGTAGAAGAGTGGCTGTGGCCTGGTGGTGGAGGCTGAAGATTAATTAAGGAAGTAGAGTCCTGGCGTCTGTAATGAGTTAGAATCAATCTTATTGCAATTTTTAGGAGTGTTTGGATGCCAAAGTGGTGTGACTGAGTGTGCAGTTAGGAGCATTGATGAGTGTCGGGCTCTTCGTTCCGTTGACTGCTCTGCCTTTGGACTCTCGTTGCTTAGAGCGTGACATTTCACCATTACCAACTCAAATACATTCTTCTTTCCCCAAGTCTCCTTTCCCTATGCCTGTCTTTCCCTGTGTACAGTCATTCTATGTGTACAGTCTCGTTTGCATTGCCTATACAAGTTGGAATGGTGTAGTCGTATCGTTTGGATTGAATTGGTTTGCTTAGAGTCTACATCCACAATGCACATTTTGAGTTGCTCCGTATTCTAATGGTAAGTGGAAGACGTGCTACTGCATACAACTAGAGTCAACATTGAAACCACATACGGCCACATGACACAGAGCTCTGTACATAACCCACAGTACTTTAGCTGGATCTACTGCTTTTGTATTGCATACATATTGGATGTAGTACGAGTGGAGTGGCATGTATTGTAATGTATCTGTGCGACAGTGGGACGCGACGAGTAGAAAATAAACCTATGCATTAGCCCATTACTTTACGTACGTTACTGTTCTCCCGAGTCTACTCTCCCATGCCTCATCATAAAATGTTGCTCTGACAAACAAATGCGGGTCACTGAAGGAAGACCCGCTCTTCTTCTTCGCTTGACTCCTCTTGACCGACTTTCTCAGACTTATCCACTCACTTTCACATACCAACACACAGACAACACATACACACATACAATTATACCCCATATACCCCCACTAAACAATACCGGAGTCACTTGGCTCATTTCCCTCCTGCTCTCCTCCGTGTACTTCGTATGTATTGCACATGCAGATAATACAACTTCTACTGCCGCTGCTCCTACATAATATGACTACAATGAATTCTGCGAAAACTGAACACAAACACATACTCATACATACGTAATGTGAACGTGTACTTTATATATATGGCACATACAACGTTGTAAATACACACAGCAGCAGAGTTAGTATGTGACTCCTCACTCCGCTCAAAATGTACACATCTCCACTCTTCTCGTCTACATACAATTTCCTCTACACTTTTATACTTTTACACGCTCCATCCATGCCCCGCTTCATTTTCTTCCTGCACTGCCAGGACTAACTCGGTTAGCTTCCAACGATGAAATGAAAGGAAAGCCTATCTGGTTACACACATTGTCTGCACTGTAATAGATACAGATAGCAATACTGCCTTTATACTACAACTCACAATAGTAGCAGTGCTGCTACTGCTATTCGTAAATACATAGTCAACTTTCCCTACTGAATCTCATCTACAGACACTAACTGAAATGAATCACTTTTATCGGTCGAGAATCTGCGGCAGTTGTTGGCTCCGAGTATGCAGTTGACTTGACTTGGACGTAAACGTAACTACTACCACCACCACTATCTCTACGACCGTAATATAAAACACAACACAGAAACAACGTAGTAGTACACATAGAAATAGAAATACAGTCGCAATATATCCATATCATATCAGTTCATGAGACACACAGACCTATTAGACTACTACACTTATTTATATATTGTAATACAAATACATACACAATTCCTACACAGCCACATAAAACTTAGCACTTTACTTACTGAGGTATTGCAGATATCACGTTATGACGAGTAGCCTTAGCATGGCACTACAATGATAATATGCCACGTAAATTTATTATTTTACTACACCTCCTCTCCTCTATTAAGAATAGGCTGTATACTCTTAACTCTTACTATACTTTGTATTTCTGACAGTGACTTTGGTGGTGGTACATTTGTTTTAGTGGCAGTGAGGAGCTAAGCTGTGAATGTTAGTTAGTAACTTAACTGTTTACGAAATTGAGGCGGATGTAATGTAGAAATGGAAGTGAAGAGAGACAGAGAGAGGAGGAAGCTGAGAAAAGGAAGCATATATAGAGCACTGCTAATACAAGCCAGGGCTATATAGATGAGTAAAATAAAGTGATGCGTATAAAGTGAGTGAACTCATAATGCTTATTAGTGGGAGATAGGAGAAAGCGTTTGAAATGTTTTGCGTGCGATGAGTGTTGTGTTTGCGTTGAGTTGGTTGGTTGTGCGAAAAGTTGTTTGTTTCTCCACACGACTATCTCGTTCCATTTGTAGCACCTATCGTCTCATATTTAGTTGTTGCATGTGTATTAGCTACTACCGTTTCTCTATTTGTGTAACACTGCTCGCCTGGCTACGCACTGAACTCCACAGCCACAGTAAATACAACTTACTTCTAAACTTCGGTTCAGTTCTCTCATCCATGCACTTCTTTACTTTCCCTTTAGTTAGATTATTGTCATGATGAGCTGAGAGAGAGACAGATGAGTTAGGAAACACACACAGAGTCTCTCCTGGACTTGTAGCTGTATAACTGTGGCTTCCTTTTGCTACTTAGAATATTACTACACAGATAATAGTACAAGACTTGTATGCTTATTTCTGCTTTACAACAGGAGTAGTGTAGCTTTAAGCTTACTTAGGTATAGCTATAAGGCTGCAGAGGAAGGATGATATTGTTTCTGGGTTGTGTGTATAATAAAGCTAATGATTGCTCACCCGTGTGGTAATGCACGCCAATACTTAACGAAGATAAATTGTTTTACACTCCCATTGCATTTGCACACTCTGCTAATTATTTATTCACAAGTTGAGGAGGGACGACTAAGTGTATTTCGTAGAATTGAACGTCGTGAACATCCCATTATCATGTGTTGCCTCTGCGCTTTACATTGCATTGCACACGGAACAGACTCCTATATATACCACATACAGAATAAACCTATATTAAAGCTCTGTATATTTTATACATGTATTTACATGGTGTTTTAGAAGACTGGCGTAATAATAGTCATTTTACACTGCCCATTCTATTACCATCTCTATCAAAGTAATTCTTGTTGGCTTAGCTGGCCTTCCCTTTGCCTCATCGACTCGGAGAACTCAACTCACACAACCAACACCATCATCATCTTTACGTCCTTTCCATTTTAGTAGCTACTAATAATATTCAACTCCCTTCGTTATTACCTAGTAATGAACGTATACCTTTGTACAGTAGCTACCAGCAGAGTTGCATTAGTATTATTATAATATTTCCACCTCCTCCTCCTCCTCCTGCTGTAGCACTCGGGCACATTCATATTTGAACCACATCAATGTGTCTGTGCTGTAGTTTGCATATATATTTATTTATATTCATAGGTACACAGGAATAGATTATGAGTGCACTGTTCTCTGTTAGTAGAGAGCTAAAGCACAATAATCTATTCGTGTGTAGATGGTTGTAATGAAATTTGCAGGACTGAGGACTACGAGTGGTGTTTGTGCTTTGCAGAGCTACTTTATGTACACAGAAGAAGAAGACACAGAGAGAGAGTGCTTTTAGTTTGTGTGTTGTTCGGGATGAGCGAGTAGAGTTTTGGGTTATCCATTGGTTGTTGTGTTTGTAGTTAGCTGGTGGATGTTGTAGTGGCCGGGCCGATGAAACGGTTGTGTTTATGGATGGGGCTGTTGCTGCACACGTTTATGCTGCTGCGACTTTAATTATTGATGGTGGAACTGTAATGAGTCTCGACGATGAGGTGCCTCTCTCTCTTCCGTAACTGTTTAGCTTAAGCCAAGACTGTTCTTGTGCCGACGACTACCAACACTCATGAACATTTTACAAATGTGATATGCCCTTTTATTACGGGAGCCTCCCGTGTAAGGCGCTCCAGCGTAAAGATCACTCCTCCGCTTGAGCCACACCGCAGTTGTTGGAGGAGGAAGGCAGAGAGCATCAGCACTGAGCACCAACTCAGTCATTTGGTTTTAAAACTGCACGTCTGGGACTTGTGTCACTGTTCATACTACACCAACCTTACATAACTGCCTAAACTCAACTCTCAAGTACGGACGCGATACGGTTATGTTATCATACAACCAACCAAACCCACCCAAACCACATTCCGCCTGCTAATACTCTCCGCAACTTTTCTTTCTCTCATCGTCTCTGTCTATTTCCCAAATGCAGCTCCACTTTCCTCCCAACACAACTACGGCCTTCTCCAACACAGATAAATATTACACCAAATACTACTACAACACTCATTCATTTACACATACACACATCCCTGTACTTGTACATACACCCACTAAATATAAATAACTATTCATATGACGTCTTTAGTTTAAGTACAAGTAGAATATAATCTTGTGAGCTCATCGCTGTATTTATCTGTATAGCAGGGTATATTATTGAAAGAAGTGAGAAGAGATTATATACAATAGTGTAATTGTGTCTTCAAGATTGTTTTGTTAATTTTTTGTAGCTCTTGAGTTAGTGAGTGTGAAGTGGAGAATGGAACCCGGTTTATGTGCTCTTCAATCCACTCCACAGTCTCCACTCAATCATTTTCCTTCCCTTCTGTCTCAACTTAACTTGTTTTACAACTGTAAGCTCATGCAGCTCAACTTAAAAACTGTTTTATCTTATCATGTCCTACTATAACAGAAAAGTGCGTCACTCAACATTCATAGCTTCATACTCAGCATAACACTTTGATATTACATTACTTATTACAACTTCCTGTTAGCAATAATTGCATCTAATGGAGTAGTTAGTACAAGGGGAGTAAACACTAAACATTTTAGCAGCTGCAGTCAAGCTTAGCAATATTGTTTCGTTTAATGAGTACTATTATTAATTATTATGCAACGGAATAGATTATGCTTTCTAAGATGGTATACCTAATGAATATCTAGCGCATTTACGTAAAAATTATTTTGCATGAAACTCCAATCTTTAGAAATATAATGCAATACACTATATGAGTTATTGAATGTCTCATTCATTGCATCAATTTACGTTATATGCAATTACCCAAACTCAAAGTGATGTCACTCATAACTCATGATTGATTTAATTTGATTTAGTCAATTTATAGCAGTGAAAAAAAACCAACCTAATTAATAATATATTACAGGAATAAAAAATAGCGCTATGAATGATTACAAATACTGTCAGAGTGAGACAAAGTAAAGTGTGATCTGGTCCTTCGACACAATTGTATAGTTTCGCAGTGGAAGCTATATACGCGATTCCTGTGCAGATATAGGGAAACTGGAAGCAAAGTAGGAAATGGATGTTTGGGAAGTACTAGTGCTGTTGCAGAGTACCTATCTGGGAATTGTATATCAGGAAATAAATATAAGCCTGTGAAAGTGTAACCTCAAGAATCGCATTGACTGCAGACAAGACGATACCACAACAATTCTTCGCCGCATCACCTTTCCTTCTCCTTCCATCCGATAATCCTATAAACATTTCTAAGAGACATTGGTTCTTAACACAGATGTGGAAAGAAACACGGGGAAAATAGAAGTTGTGCAGCAACATTCATTTTTACTAACTGTGTAACCAGAACCACTATGCATCAAATGCAGACTCGTCTCTCTCTCTGCTTACATTATCCACCCGCCTGAACAGTTCTCGTTTCTCTCTTTAAGCTTTGTGGTGTTTTTGCTGAGGTCGTATCTCAATTCGATATTGGATTAAGTTGAAAGGGTGAGTGAGATTGAAACAGAAATACATAGAGATATCCACATATTTCTTTGAAAACAATCTACGCAGCTACTTCTGTAGCAAAGTAAATCTTCATAAGTAAAAATCCTTGAGCAAATACGCTACTTATGTAAATGCGTCTTTTTATACAGAGACAGAGATGAAGGATGAAGCATTAATGTATTTATAGCCCAGTAAGTAGTACACACACAACAAAGAAGAATTACTGCGTATGTACTTAGGCAACTCGAGGAAGAATTGATATTTGTATGATCTGCGTTTGTATTTTGTTAAGTCGTTCTTTTATATTTGTTGGAATTGGGAGAAGCATTATTCGAGTTGGATTGTGTGGGTTGATTGTGGTCGTTTGGTTTTGGTTAGTGGTGGCGAGAACTGCGTGCGACTACATTACGTGTGGCATTCTTTTGAATGTTCAGGTTTTATATTATAGGGAGATGGTACGTGTCATTACTAGAGTACATACATTATAATATTATTACATTAGTCCGGGGTTACACTTCCCACTTTACACATTCGATGGCATGGAATAAAATGAAATAGAATTGCGAGAAAGTTGAAAGTAGGTTTATTTCTTCTTCCACTTCGGCCGATAATGAGATGAAGGTATTATTGTACGTACTTTTTAAGCTCTTCCATTCCACACTATACAGTACTGCTATATATGATCTGAGTATTTGGCTAGTATTCGCATTGGCACGCAATATCTCTCAAGTCATAGAGAGAGAACAAGTTATTCTATATAGAAGAACACCTCGTGGTGTGGTGGTGGCTTATATTCGTCTCATCTGACTGACTCTGTTCGTCCTGCAGTTCTCTCTGCGTATATTTGTATGGAGTATTTCTATATTGGGAGTATTAGTGTGATACTCGGGAAGAGTTGGAAGTATTATGCTCTTTTGCTACTACTACTTGTACTTGTATTCTCTGTCTCTGTCTCTCCTTGTGTGTGTAATGCTGCACAGTCAAGTTGTAAGGCACAAGTGGAAATTCTGAATCATCTGTGCTCCGCTAACTTGCATACTAATGCTTTGTTTTGCATGCCTCACTTGCTCTCGTCTCATTCAGTCAAGTCACTCGAACACACAACGAGACTTATCTGAACTGGAAGAGCGGAGGCAGGAGAGAAGAAGAAGGAGCTGTGTGATGGGAAACTCGGTCGTTGTCTTGTTCTATGCACATAGTTATCTCTATGTATATTTGTAACACTGTCTTGTACTTTGAATTCGAATTGGACTAAAGCGGTCGTTGTAATAGTCGTTGTCGAAGTCTTAAGCAGACTTCTGATTCTGATACAACATTAGTCAGACTCTCTCCCGCTAAATGTACTCTATAACCAATTCAACTCTCTCCCAACACAATATTACACGTGTGCGACGTATCCACATACGCCAATCCACCAAATACATATATATCTGTACATATATTACTAATATTATATAGGCTAAATGCCAGTAGCATGTGTATTTGTATGTATATGAAGGTACTTGCACGTATATCCCACTTATGTGGATACAGATAGTTAGATTTACTCCAAAGCGAAAGTTCTAGAGAGGAACTGTGCGGATGTAGGCAGGTGGAGGGTGTAGACTGTGCCTACTTATTTCGTATAGCATTATGGATGTTTTTTAAAGACGCATATAGTTAGTAAAGGTATAAGGCATACGGTATATGAAGCTATGTTGGAATAATCTCAATTTCATGTGTGTGATGGTGGAAGTAGTAAGTTGGTCGTGAGACAGAGAGTGGAATGGAGTAACGTAGGTAAGTGAGTGAGGATTTTTGGGAAATGAGAATACGGAGCTTTCAATTTTCAAGGGGGATCGAACGGAGAGCATTCGCATCTTATTTCAGAAACCCATTTCCTGTCCAATATGAAAATGTTTATGCAGTGTCTCGAGTGGGCCCAGTAATTCTCTCGTCTCTGTTTCTTGAGTTGTAATAAGAAGTTATTATCTGGAATATCGCTAGCAGAAGCTTACGGAACAGAGCAAAAAGCGATACGAGCTAAAAACACACATTCTACACATCGTCTTCTTCTTCTTCTTCCTCCATACGGCAGTGTCTGCCTCGGAGAATGTGCCTAAATAGTACCTGAGCATTTGTGAGTGTGTGTTTCGTGGAATTTCTTGACACTCTCCTTATTCGGAATCCAATCGCTCTATTTCATATTCACATCATCGCACACACATACCTTTCGCCTTATTTTACAGCCAGCAGCAGCAGCAGAGGCAGCCCAACTACCAACCGTCGTGTCTTCACTTACACATATGCTTCCGCTATATACATAATGTAACCTGTGCGTGGTATACGAGGAATGTAGGTATGCTGTATGTGCAAACGAAATTTTACTTTGCAGTCTCACGCCCTCGAATAAAATGTCCATTTTCACTTCGACTTGCTCGTAGTTGGAAAAGTTCCACAGGTTATTCGCATGTCTTTCATATGACATTTTATTACTGTTACATTGCGTTCACATCAACTTTCTCTATTGCTTTACACATGCAGTGTAATATACCAAATTTCTATCCTCTTAGAAATTCAACGTAAAAGAACTCGTTTCTTAGCTGTTAGCTGCAAGTCCAAACGCTGTTACTATACGGGTAACGTGTATTATTATTATGCTCTCGCCTCGGCCTCCTCAACTCTGTTTACTGAAGATTTCCATTTTTCTTGGAATTTGCAAAAGACTTTTCCAATCGTGAGCTTTAATTTCAAATACATTTTCGCAAAAAGCAATTTTATTGAAAGTGAGTACGAAAGCGTCTTTTGTGAGAAACGAGAATGTGAACTGTCCTTTGTCACGTAGTTATGGCACTCTGCAAACATACGCTTCTTTTTATAAGCAACTCAAATGCAATTCTAAACGTAAATGGCTATTGTATTCTTATTTCCCAAATGCTCCAGTACAAACAAGTACTTACTTACATTTCGCACAAATCCCTATTCTTAAAGATTGAACTCGTACTTTTTAATCTGTACTTTCCATCCTTACAAAAAACTATTTCAGTTACAAAATCATACATCTTAATACCCACTTGATACCTATTTAGCAGTAAGTTTACGAATTTTAACATCAGAAAGCTCATAGGCACAGATTACAGATATACATAAATATCTAATAGTTTGAAGTAGTAGCACTACCTGCTGGGAAAGCTTCATATACAAAAAATTACCAACATAAAGCTACCTGAGCTTTTATTTTTAATTCTTAGAAAGGATAATATCAATTAACGTAACAATTTTTGCTCTTGCTTGTAAAAAAATAATTTTATGCAGAATTGTACTACTTACTTGCTAAGGAGATGTTTTTTTGCTTAATCTTTTTGCATTACACAAAACAAGAAAAGAAATGGAAAATAAGACGCAGTAGTCGTTATGCTGTGCTTTTACTTTTGAGGTGGATTTTTGTAGTTTGTTGTTGTACAACTTGAGTTTCAGTGTACCACTACTAAATTTCCCCTTGAACAGGCCTACCCACTTTAACACATATAATGATTTAAACATGTTAAACTTAAAATATTTTGAAGTCTATTCGAATGGTAATGCTAGTAATGCATCTGTAGGTAAACCATGGGATCATATAAATCTAGTATCGTTTGAGCAACTTGAGACAAAAAGGTATTTGTTTTAATTGTAATTCCGACCACCTTGTTTAGGAGCAGGTACTTGTTAGAGAGAATTTATCGTAAGGTTGAAATTTCTGTTGATTGAATGCACTCAGATGACATGTGCAGTCCTTCATAAAGGATTCGTCCTTTTACATTCGATTTTATACGTACAGGTATATTATGGCTATAGTTCTAGATATATAGAAACATAGCAATTACCACCTTAGACCTATAGCTACGTATTTATATTTGCTTGCAAACTGCAAAAATGGTATGGATGTCTTTTGAAGTGAGGGTCTCTTTCAGTTTGTGAGAAGAGTGGAAAGTAGGATAGAAATCGGAAGGGTTGGTTCTAGGAAAGGAAGAGCTTGTGATTATAGCAGTGGGTCGTGTTTGTGTCCTCTCCTTTCAATTTCTACTGGGAATCAACTGCAACGTCAGCTGTGTCATGATATTCCTTCATGCAGTGCACGATGCTTCCGCAAATGCACTACACCAAAACGAAGAGAGAATTTTTTAAGGGAGAAGTGAAGTTTAGTCAGTGGGGGCTCCAAAGGACACAGGACTCCCACTGCACTTCGTCTTTCTACAACACTCTTCCTATTTCTCCTTTCCTGGCTCTCACGTTGACTTTTCTGACTTGACTTCCTTTCACTGTTCAAGTTCAACTTGAAAAGGAGGATTTGTTGGAAGACAGTTTTTCGTCATTTCTTTTCTTTCATATCTCGCCACGTCATCATCTTTCTTCTCTTGTTCTCAGCAATCCTCACTCACTCCGTCACTCTTCCACAAACCTAAACGCTCCTTTTCACTTTCTCTCTTCCTTTCCTGTTTCATCTTCTCTTTGCAATTACATTCGTCTCCTCCTATTACGAAATCTTTACCATTTAATTTCATCCTCCTTCCTTCCTTCTCCTTTATATACCTATCTCTCTCAACTTAATGCGTCTTACAACCTTCTGCCACGTATATTTAGAATTTCGGCCACTACACATCTAATTATAAACCTGTTTTCACCCGAATATCATCAGCACGGGTAGAACTTTCAGTTAGATAACTCAAACTTGAAGCATTACAGCTTTCACTTGTATGCATAATACATTGTACTACGTATTCATACCACTACTTGCACTAGAAATACATTCTTATATAGAATACATGCACATTGCAAGGCTGGATGCAGTCACTGGGCAGGAAAGAAAATTTTTACTAGAGACAAGAAGTACAGGGCAAACGAGCGCACAAGTTTCCCTGTGTCTTCTGTACTAGGTAGAAATGCAAAAATAAATGCAGCCACTATAAAATGGTCGTTTGTATAACTCTAAGTATGTACATGTAATAAGAGCATAGGCTGCTTTGCTATCTCTCTTTGTGTGCAAAGATACTTTTGTGAAGTCTAGATTAGTTTTCTAAACTCTAGGCTACATTATATTATTATTATATGCCGAGATGAGTACGGACTAAAAAGCTGAAACTGTATAATATGGTTGAGTTGAGTTGAGCTAACTGTGTGCGTATATTTTGTATATACCTATAGGTATATGGACTTATATAGTGTATTATATTACATGTATTTATTATAGTGAATTCATCCACACAAGATAAGTCAGAACTAAAGACCCAAAGCATTGGTTTGTTTCTTGCTTTAGTGCTTTCTGAATGTACGGCAGCGGAAGCTTATCGCTTACACTCTGCTCTTTTTATCAAGCAACCCACATAACATAACTCTGCCAGAGCCTACTACTAAACTTAAACTCACAACATTTTATAATAGTCAAATACTGCTAGAGCCTCCTATCAAGGATCAACTAACGTACTCCTAACAGTTCAAAGTATATTCATGCTGGTGCACAAAGCACTTAGGCATTTAGTATTGACATAGCATTATGAAAGACAAATTCCCCGAATCTTTACAACATGAGACGTTTGCATAATTTTCCTATGCTCCGCCGTCCTAATTTAATTCATACGAAAACATCAACTTCATTAATTATCTCAAATGAATATTTCAGCCAAGCAGTTTTTCCCAGGCACATTCCGCAAGGAAAATCCTACATAAATGTCTTCTGTCCCTTGTGACTGTATGGAATGAGCAAAATATTTCTACAAGTCGATTCTGAGAAGGAGAATATTATACCGGAGTACCATAGTACCAGTAATAATATGGAGCAGAGTGTAGGTAAGAAGACGTTGAAGCATATTACACACACGGAAAGTATCTGGTCTCGTAAGTTGGTTGTTAGCTCGTTTGATAAGTTTGCGTGAGAGCTATTTGGCTGTTTCCTGTTTCTTTGTTGGAGAAAAGTAGTAAGAAAGTCAAAGAATGGAGTTGAGTCGAATTGACGGCAATACATTAGAGCGTGTGTGTAATACAAGTATCAATGCTACGTATATAATACTTGTGCAACCACTCTGGCCATAGATGAGTTGTGTGCTGTATGTATAGAATGTATTAAAGAGTGGTGGTGGTGGAAGTGGAGGATTGTGTGGCAGGTTGTGTATGTGTAAAATAATGCTGGTTGGGTTTGTGTGTGTGATGTGGAGATGTGATGGAACGTAATGTTGAGTGTAATGCAGGGAAAAGGAAGCTTCGACTGTGTAAGCATTTTGTAAGGAATGACTCCTCTTTCACTCTTCCAACTTGTGTCATTAGAGAGAGAAATGATGTGTTACGATGGCCGTGGAATGGGGCAAATCTGTCGATTTTGTCACATGAGCAAAATCCTTTGTTTCGCATCACTGCCTCCTCGAGTACTTCCACACACACCAAAAGACGTCTTCACCATGCCATTCCTCCTATACACGCTACTCACCCAGTGCAGAGAGACAACTGGTACAGGAAGAGTGTAGTAGGGGAAAAGACGAGCCAAATCAAGACGCACATAGAAGTTGTATATGTAGTAGAAAGAAAAAAGTCTCATAGCCGAAGTAGGCAAGTAAGTTTGTCATCAAGAGTGTAGTAGGAAACGAAATGATAGTTGTACTAGTTGGGACAGAGAAGAGCCATACTAGAAGGAGAGCTGGATAGAATGAATGCTGTGCTGGGAGAAGTATACAAATAGGAGAAGTACCTATCTGGAAATGTACATGGGGAATCGTGTGTAGTTTGCAGCAGCATCTTTTTGCCTCGTCGCCTCGCGTCTTCCTTCCGTCCGTCTTATTGTCTTGTCACTTTCTGCCTGCCTGTTCTCACTTTCTCTCATCCCATTTTCTCTACCACTCAAATAAATTTCACCAAAAAAGATAGCACAAACGAAAGCGTACTTTAATGCACACCATCCTATTATCATGTATACATAAAACACGTAATAATACACGAAAAATGCTATTTGCCTATATACTTCTCACAAATATCATATGCATATTTATTTCTTCTCTCTGCACATTCCACGTTATTGTTCAGGAAAGTCCTATATGGAACATCATATACCTTTACTATACTATTATTGTTTGTTCAAAGGGAATGTCAACTCAGGCAGCTTCTATATCTCACTTTTGTTTTGCATTGCCATCCAAAAATGAATTACTATAATATATTGTGCATGAAGTGCAGCGTACAAAACGTGACTTTTGAATAAGCTGTTGTATATTCTGATGTGTGCATTCAACAAACGTGAGCATTTATTATATGTTTATTCATTTTGTACTTCCTGCTCGCATAAAACGGAGAAAAGACAAAGCTGTAAGTAAAAGAATGATGAAGGACGACATATGAAACTGATTCCAGTTGACTCATGTCTTGTTATGGCCATTCTTCCTCTTATCGTTTGTCTTCTACTTGCGAAGTTGCGTTCCTTCTCGAGAGACAAAAGAAATGAATATGGTGTGATCAATGATTTTTCTTCGTAAGGCCAAAATTCTTGATTGTGTCTTTGTCTAAGAATTGGAGGCAGAGAGAAGTGGCACATAAGTGTATAAGAGTTTGTAGATTGACTAATACTAGTAGTAGCAGAGGAGAAAGTGCGTACTTTACACACAGGACTGTGTTTTCTGGCTTTGGCTATAAATAGAATTATTTGGTGTTGCCTTTGCTTTGCTTGCGCTTAAGTTGAAGCTGAAGAAGAAGAAGAAGAAGAAGAATATGTGTTTGCTGGTTGTATATCCCAAGAGCGAAATTGTGCTGTGGTTTTATTTGTAACTGTGGTGTCGTAATTTATAAATATGTCACGGGTGTCACTAAGCTTGTTTGGACTCTGCAGCTTTACAAATAAAGTTTCGCAGTGTGTGTCGTGTGAGTGAATGATGTCTTACAAGCAACCACACTTACAACGCCCAATGTCACAAACAACACAGAAATTAAAGAAAACCTATAATTTATCTTACCTAACACAGACGAATGAGCAATCAACCTAGCTACATTCTTAAACGTGTTCAACAATCTTTTCAACTTAAAAAACTAATCAATATAGTTGTACGAAAAATATGTGACATCAGATAGAACAGCAACATTATTAATTATCCACACCCTTTTCCAAGAATTAGTAGCATGCAATTCTAAAGAAATGATTATGAGAAGGGAAAAGCCTTACCTGGAAAATACAGATTATTATTTAATACCTTCAGCAGCAAAATAAAGCTTTTAGCGAGGTATCACGTGACGTTCGTGAAGAATTCCTGGTAGCAAAGTAACTGAGATATCGTGTAATTGCTTTTTATTAATAAACTCTCGTGATTTTGTCTAGTATTTATAATTTGAAAGCCCATGCAGCTATCTATGCAATTCCCACCGCTTGTAAAGCGGCCTTATATTCTTTGTGTCTCAAGGTGTTCTTTGTTGAACTCGTTCTACTTTATTTGAAAAGAAGATTTTCATTTAATAAATGAGGCTCGTAATTATAGTGCAGTATGAAAATCCCCTTCAGATACCAGAAGGGTAATTCTGGGAGGAAAAGTATTTTATTATCCATAGCAGGTAGTATATCGTAATCTGTAATATTGCATCATAACTGAAGCAAGGATCATATTAATTTTATTATCCCAAAATCTCAGGAGGAACAATTTGGAGATTGGAGACTGTCTTGGCATAAAGGAATATTTAATAGAATTTTTTCATTACGTCATTCTGTAAGGTTATTGCAAAATTGATAGGTAATTTGATTTCTCTTCTTTAGACTGTTTAGGTGTTGGTTTCATGCAAGCGATTGAATTTGGAACTTGAACCAACCAAATCTTCAGTGCATAAGTATCTCAGGCATCTCATGTAATTACATTTGTGTGTGTGTGTAGTGTATAGATAGGTACAGGGTACACGCACTTCTTTTGGATTCAGCTATACATAAGAAAGTGGTCACATGGTTGATACTGGTGGAAAGCTCATGGAGGAAGAAAGAAGACTACAATGGTAGTCAAAGAAATGGGAGGAAAGAGAGAAAGCGAAGCTGAACAAGTTACAAGTTGATTGAATCAAAATTGAAGAAAAGTAATACAAGTATTAGGATGCAGCTACTACTGCATGATTAAAATGGGAGGAATATTGCAAATAAAAGATTCGAAATATTATACTGTGGGTATTGGGTATACTTGAAGTATAGAGGTATATAAAAGGGGAAGGAATCAACAGAAAACCTGACAAGACAAGAATTCTCATCAAGGATCCGATGGAACATAATGGATGATCATTCCACTATGTTGCCCTTTTTCTATATACACACGACCATAGTATTTCTCTGTGTCATAGCAAGGGAATATAAAATAGAAGTAAATGATGGAAAGATGAGAACAAGATTCAGAAGGAAACAATGCATGCTGAGATAAGCAAAAGAAACCAGTAGTAACTGTCAAACTAACAAAAAACGTATCCCTGCTGATTCCCTACTACTTGTTTTACATAGAAACCACCTTTTGTTCATAAAGTACCTTCATTCTTCAGTTATCTACTAACGCTTTCCTCAATAACAAGTATTACCACCAGTATCAGTACGTACAATGTTTTACAAATTCAAGTACGCATCGGATTATTGCAAAGCTGTCTGAGTAGATTTATTTTCAACAGATTTTGACTTTGAAACTGCTTCAGGAGATTTTTGACTTTTAGAGTAAGGTACAATTGTATTTATGTGGAGAATATATACACAGGAGCTTGTAGAGCATATGCACTTGTGATGAATGTGTATTTTGGCAGGAAGCAGCAAATGAGGTGGAAAGGAGCAAAGAGAAGTTGATGGAGCAGAGCAGAAGATCAGTTTATACTTTTTGTTTTCCCCATTATATTATTGAAAGACGAAATTACAATAGCCACTTATACATGCATTAGCCGAGCAGAGCAGCACATGCATGAGAGTCTTAAGTTAACGGAGGAAGGAGCAGGGAGCCCCATATTTTTTGGGTCTTCTCATCTGACATAGTCAATCTCTTCCATACATCATGCCAAAATCGTATCATTTGTTGTGGCACAGAAACCTACCCACGGCTAAATCTAAAACTTCTCCAAGGATTGAAAATGAAATCGTATCGGATGGATACAGAACACATACAGCTACAAATATATATATTTTATACTATACTTAGTATACTAGGAATAACACGGTTATGTGATATATGTATCTCCTGTGTGAAGTAAAAGCGTTGTGTGCTGTTTGGTGTGCCTACATCTCCAATTTCATTGCTAGACAGCTGAATCCGAGAGCCAGAAGGTTGTTGATATCTACTAAAGTCAGAAAAATTGGGGATTTGGTAGAAATGAAATGATGAGGAGCAGAGTGGAAATGTATGTATGTAATGTGAGTTGTATTTGTGAGACTTGTATTGGGGATGCATGTACAAGGTACAGATACTACTACAACTATGCTGTAGTATACTTGACTGGCACAAGAGCACTTAGAGAGAGAGAAAGGAAGAGGAAAGTAAGTAATGCTACAGTAAACATGGAGCGATATCCAAGAAAGAAGACGATAAGTTTTGCTTTGCTTTACAAGACAGGAGCTGCAATTTCTACCTGCGTAGTTAACTTTTCGTGTAATAAGTTTCTTTTATTTTAAAGAGGAGTCCTTCTGCGTATTTGTAATGGGAGTACATGTACAATATAGACAGAAAGGTTAGCATTACAAAACTAAGTAGTTGTACTCGACTCTCATTTGTGTTAGGTACACTCAAGTAGTTTTCTAAATCGAGCCTTCTATGTTCTCAGATTTAGCTGGAATCAGGAAAAATTTGTTTAGACTCTCGAGGGAAGGAGTAATGTTAGTGGCAGGAAGAGGAAACTCCCTCTCTATTTTCTCCTACTGTAACTTAAATAAAGACTCGTCCACGAAGAAAGAGCGGATCAGCTAAACAAAGCTAAACCTAAGTCACGATTTCCTAAAGCAGAAAAACTCTATAGACTTCTGCCAGGTCTAGGCCAAACTTAATCACGTCAAACCTGCCACAGACTCTGCTTTCTATACTGAGTTATGCAGCAAGGGCAGAGACACAGATAGGCAAAAATCTCAAAAGTATCTAAGCCAACAGATAACACACGTAAACTGAACTTTACTTAAAATCTGCAGCTAAGGGACAACTAATCCTCCCTCCTCACTACACCTGACACACCAAACACAACCAAATCCAAACACAACCAATACACAGCACAATACACTTCAACGCTGCAATGTTTCAGTCTCGCAGTAAATTCATTAGACATAAAGGATCTGAGTGAGAAAGATTCTCTTAGTTGCTTCACTCAGCCTCTTTCCTCAATTCTATTCTCCCTCTGTATGCGTCTTTCCCCTATAACAATCCTTACTTGTAGTACTTGTGGTAACACTTTGTGTTCGAGCATATTGCCTATACAATTCTGCTTACTACTGTTGTAATATAAAACAAAGTGTATGTTGTGTTGTGTTGTCCAGTTGTTTTGTTTAGTGCAGGAAGAAAATATAGAAGTTAAAGTAAAAGTTGAGAGTTAATGGCACGTCCAATTCCAAGTCAGTAAATAGAAATACCCTACAGTACTACTTGTAAATGTGCAACTACTATATAGATCTCTGCTCCAACCTCCACCAACAGCCAAAAATAATGTCCATGTATAGACAACAGTCTTTCGTGTTCTCCATTTGGTAGAAAATAGAACGCAGTGTACATATACTGCCAGGAAGATGCGCTACAATCCCTTGGCACTTCCTTACACAAGAATCCCACATACCAGAAACAGACCCTCCTAAGTATATATCTCCATATAATATGCTACAACTTATACTAAAGGTCATGAAAGTACATACACGCATGAGACTTATAGGGAGATACGATATACGTGCTTAGCTATACAATATTTTACATTTCCTTAGTACAAAGCTAGAAATGTTGTGCTTGTGTTAGTGCTAATGTGTGAATGCCTATGTGTGTACTCTTAAGTATATATTATAGTACATGCAGCCCTATATTCTACTTATATACACAGTAGGATAGCATGAAATCAAAATGTGTATATAGCGTATATATTTGTAGGAGCAGTGTTGTAGTTGGGTAGAGTAGATTTGCAGTGATTCTTGTGTAATGAAATGTAATGTAACGTGAGTTGTACATTGGAAGTGCTGGTATTTGAGGGTGGTAAAGAACTGCGTATAAAGAAGAAGAGGAAATATGTGTAGAGTAGACAGATGAGATAACTTCCTGGCGAATGAGTATCCCATCTTTCTGTTTTCACCTCACATCTGGGACGAGCTCCTCTTGCCCACGCTGATTGTCTGGGGAATTCGCATGAAAGCTTTTCTCCAGGTACACGCTCACTACACGCTCCAACTCCACATGTCCGCCTGCCCTGTCTCTGCATTTCAACCTATATATAGACAATCTCAACCAACAAACACAAAAAACATTGAAAACAAACACACTCCCTCCAATACCTCATACCAAACTCCATACAACATTTCATGTTGTGTATCAAGAGTGTATTAGTGGAGCTGCAATATATATTCTCTTCGGAATGCAGTGTGAGTATAAAAACGAGAAACGCAATAGGATTGAGATTTGAGATGAATTCATGTGTAAGTGTTTAGTGCAGCAGTGCATTGTGTACGTATTACGTGTATATGTATTTGTATGTATAGAAGGGATGAGATTGGTAGAGAGAGTGAATGTGTGTGCACACACATCTATCTAATATCGCTCCTGAGATTTCTCTCACCAACTGGCGTGATATGCTCTACCTATACGACACAGCCTTTCTGTGTACAAAAGTCTAGGTATTCTCCCGGTTCTTATTCCCATCATGTCTCTACATTCACATCTACATTCCCCACTTATTTCTTACATTACAAGTCTCTTCCATCCATACAGTCTCGTCTCTTACTTCTTTTACACATGTAGTTTTACTCCTGCCGTGTTTGTGGTGGTGGAGTGAGGCTATGTGATTGCATTATGCCTATAAGTAGCAGCAGCAGAAGAAGCAATCGTTCAAATACTACTAATGTTTTCCCCTCTGTCTTCTACCTCGTTTTTGCGTCAGCCTGCCAGAAATGATGTGCTAATGGCTTTATTGGAAAATCTACAGGTTAGAGAGACACACCATAAGAAAGAACCAACCAAGAAGCAATAGACACAGTTCAAAATCACCAATGAAAAAATAGCGCTGTTAAGTCAGTCAAATCTTCTAAATGTTCCTCTCCATCATCTCACTACTTACTTTACTTAACTATTCGCACAAATACCTCTGCCAGCGTCCATTACGCGATTATATTACTATGAAATTCCAAGTAATTCACTTTAAATCGTTATAATATATAACATAACCCACGCAGTTTTCTATTGAAGACGTTATGAATTCACTTCCGCGATAAGTTCTTCTTCTCCTTGTAGTTTGTAAAAACTTAAATCATACTCACTTATCGTTACAAAATTCGCTGTAATATCCATTTGCTAAATTAATAGTTGCCTTTCTGCTGCCGGTTTCGCAGTATTTACGATACGAGTATTATCTCCTTCCGGTACTTCTTGTCATGTTTTTCTTAGTACTTAGCTCAGTTAGCTCGGGGTGCTACTAGTAAAAATAGGAAATTGGCAAGGTAAATGGACTATACCTAATGTGCGCGAGTATGGTGTAGTGAGGTTTTAAGCTGATTGTCCATATGAAGTTTGTATGTGCATTCTGTGATGAGGAACAAGGTACAATGAGCTAATAACTCAGACCGGGGCACGTGTTATCGCCTCTAATGCTTTGAAATGGCCACACGAGTACGTACACGTTCAGTATACCTATATGGATTATAGTGTTATAGTATGTATAGAGAAAAAGAACATGCGACAACGGAAATCTGTCTGAGTAGAAGGAACTGTTGTCAAATGGCATGTCAGTCTCAGTGCCGTGAATGGTCGTAGAGTGTGAATCATGTTGGCACAACAGACCATTATATTGCGACTGACTTGAGTTGGGTCTGTCCGGTGTGTGTGCAAGGGAAGGGTGTTATTTGGTCGTGGTGTCCATTTGAATGTTGTTTCTTGTGTTGTGTGTGCAGTTTGGCTATGAGCGATGGAACGGTAGTTGGATGACGATGTGCGGCTATTAAGAGAATGCCTTGTGTGTGAATGGTTTGTTGAGTGTGAAGAGAGAGAGAGAGAGTGGTGAAAGTACAAAGGCTGAGGAATGTGATGGAAGGAACGTAAAGAGCAGGAAGCTCTGTGTGTGCCATAAAAGGCAGGTGGTTCTCCCACCAATGCCAATAATATAGTCGAGGATGATGTGTGCAAGCTGCTTGGGATGGCCGGCATTCTTCTGCCACAGCCACTTTCCTGTCTTTGTTTTCAAACACCCATAATACGCATCATTTCCCTTCCATGCTCTCTCCAAGATTGTAGAAGTGTCTTTTAGCATTTCCTTCCTATTCACAGTCCATCTAATAAATCTATAATTTATACAAATGCAAACACTTCTCACTTCGCACAAGAAATAATCCCGTCTGCATTTTTGATGAAGTTATAATTGTGTTTAATAGCTAAATTAAAATGTCATTATTTCCATGTAAATATTTGAATGCCCATTGTAGATTTACCCTCTGTAGATTTACAGCTGCTGATCACTCAACCACTAAATTACTTAACGTCAAAATGACGTACATTTTTAATGCTTTAATGTCCGTCTCACAAATAGTATGAATACGTCAGTCAATGAACTTTACTCTTGTGTTTTTACTTATTATGTAGATTCACTAAGTGAAAGTTTATTGTGGATTATACTTATGAATGGCAATTTTTTACATTTTGCTTTTTATTTTCCAAGTGTGACATAATGAGGCATTTAAGTACTTAAATTGTGTGTTTAAATCTTCTGTATACCTACTTGAGGGTATAATGCATTTATGTGTAGTAATGATTGTACATCTCAGAATTACGAATAGAATAGGAGACAAAAGTTGAGTTAAATGGAGAAGAGTGAAGTGCGTAGACAAAGAGTGATGATAAGCAGTGAAGGTTATCATTTGCGTATTGTTGGCTGAATCTGGTTAAGAGAGTTGGATATTGGTTTGGTGTGTAGTTAGTACAGTTAGTAGTGAATGAGCGAGAGAAGGCTGCTTTAAGTCTGAGAGCCAACTCTTAAGTCTTGGAAGTGTTCTTTTTAGTTTTTACAGTGCCTTGGTTTGTCTAACGAGAGTTTTCGTGTTTTTGGCTGGTTGAACGACATTTTGCAGAGGATTAAGTGCTCGGCATTATTTGGAGCGTGCACATAGTCCTCGTTGAAGCTTACTCTCTCTAGACACACAGGGAGTAGTCCGTAATCGACTGTGCTATCTCAAGGATGCACATTCACGCTGTTGGTTGTGATGGTCTGATGGCGAAGAGAGTCAGTAGTAATAGAAATTCGTATGTGATGTGCAGTTTGGAGCTTTGTCCGTGGACTTTTGGCTGTATTCCTTGCAACAATACTCACAGTACACAGTTACACACTTGCTCCAGAGTAATTCTCGTTTCTCTAATTGGACGGAGACGAAGAAAAATTCTCTTCATGAGAAAAATTCGTTTTTCTTGACGAGACTTTTTAACTTTTAATGGAGGATTTTTGGATGTTTCGTACTAATTACTTTTCTTAAGTTGACTTCGTCCGTAACTAATATCCATGCTTTAGACTCTTGACATGCTCATCACACTACTACTGTTGGGATTTCTCCAGTCCCCACTCTCCCTCCTCAAAGCACATTTACAGCAATACTTCCAGTTATACTCCACCCAACCACCACCAATGCTTCTGCACACTTTAATACTTTCCACGACAGCATCCTTAAGCCTACCCAACACAACCAGCAGTGGCACAAACCAAACTTGTGCTTTCACTAGAACCACATCCGAACTTCCCAGTATTTCCTTATATAACCATATCAAGTATATACATATATACATATATACTGCCAAGAATATTCGCACTGTGTCTGTGCTCTTCTGTCTCCCTCTCGTTCAACTTAAATTATGTATCTACCTCCTCTCTCTTCTTCTTCTCCTTCTCTCCTCTTCACATTCACACACATCACAAGTTATCTTAAGCTTACGAAGCTTAACAAGCCAAAGAATCCTTTGCTTCATTCTATTTTTGGTTCACTTCATTTTTCCTCCATGCACAGACTCTTCCTATGATTTGCATCCTAAGTAACACAGATAAATAATGGATTTGTATCTCCAGGCTCCTCTCTCCACCTTAAATGTATGTCTGTACTACTACTCGTACACACACATACTATTTCAAATACTATATTACATGTACCTATACCTACTTACTTAACTTAGAGGTAAATATGCAGTTGCTACAACTGTAAAGGTAAATATGATGTAGAATTTCGTACATAATTACGCAGTACATTCATCCCTGCATGTTTATTCAGCGGAACGCTCTCTCTCTCTGCTGGTCGCACATCCAGAGCTGGAGGAGCATTAGTATTTATGACTTTGTAATGAATTAGAATTGGAAAGACTGGAAGTAGAACTAACACTAAGTATAAGGAGGGGCAAGTGTGTGAATGAATTTGGCAGTGTTGTTGGAAAGGGATGCAGCTCATATCTCGATATCTGTGTAGAATTTGACTCTCATTAGTGGTCTTTGAGTAATCAATCAAATTTTAATGAGTACATTTGCACTTTATATTTCACAGGAGCCTCAATGCTGAAACTGGCGGACCTGAAAGTACCAACTCACACAATTCGTGGTCAGCCCGTCAGGTTGGAGTGCCACTACGACTTGGAAGGAGAAGCTCTATATTCTGTCAAATGGTACAAGGATGGTCACGAGTTTTACCGTTTTCTCCCTGGTGATGATCCTCCTGCTCAGATCTTTAATCAACCCGGAGTCACTGTTGACGTAAGTAGAACGAAATGTAGCAAACCAAAGCACATCCCATCAAAATAAGCAATACTCATCTAATCCCATCAAAATAAGCACAAGTCATCTAATCACTCAAAGTCTTCTCATATACTTCAACCAGACATTCCCATACTCTCCTCTCTCTCGAAGGCAAATGTACTCAGCTCTTCCCCTTCACGTTTCACTCTAAACACCCAAAGCCCCTACAACTTCACGGCAATAATAATAATCATAATGATAAATGCTACTACTCAAGCAAATGCAACTGGAGATACACACTACAACTTGAAATACAATACGCATTAGTACACGAAATGCACCTTGTATTAATAAACATTATATTCCTACACCTACATATATTATTCTGTCTATGACATGATATGATATTATATAATAGATGTTTATAGAAATGGGTATACATAGGTAATAAGGTTGTATAATGGATGATAGTTGGTTTGTGTAATGAGAAGGCTATAATGAGGGTGAATTTAAGCTGTGGTAGTTTTGTGCAGAGAGAAGTAGTATGGAATTTATTTTATTTATTTTGGACTGGCCACAGTTTGTGAGTGGAGGTATGGATGGTGTGTTGAATGAGACTTCATACGTAATGCATTGAGTAGATGTAGGATTTGTAAAGCAGGAGGCTGCTGAAATTTGCATCCACTTGCCTCCATTGAGCATTAGAGGTGAACTGTGCGATGCCTTGAGTGCGTAGCGAGTTCTGGAGTAAAGTAAGCGAATCAAGGAGGGCAAGACATTTCCTATGGGACTAGCATCTAGTTATCATCAACTCCACCTAATCCAACATCCAACAACCTTCTCTCTAAAACCTCTAAATTAGTATTTAGCACAGTACACTCTCACACAGACACTCTCCCACTTCCACTACGCAGAGGAATATCATTAGCAAAAACACGAGTTATCTCTCCTATTTGCCTAACTGAGGTTTCCTTTTCTATCATACATCTCTTCCACTCAATCCTAATCTACTACAGCCTAAATCATCAGTTCATCTTCCATATCTCCTCCTAATAACAACACCAACTCTTCACACTACTACGCTCGCCTAAAACTATTAGCTACTACAAAAATAATATCTACTACTTACCTTTTGACATTATACATAAACCATGAAAGAGTTGAAATGTCTAAATAATGTAGAGTGGTTTGCAATACACTGTACGAATAAAAGTTTCAAATTGTACACTCTTTAATATGATTATGAATGCAAATGCAAATAAAAATTATTAATAGAGCTACGGACACCTACTATAGAAAAGAGCTACTATAAATATTTTATACTGATCATCCTTTAATAACTACCTATTGTTCCATGCTGTCAACTTTACCAAGCTAAAGATAACGCTCCCTGGAAAAGAACTAAAATAAAAACAGAATATTTTATAATACCCATCCAAAGCTAACTAACTACTTACTGTGTACTACACATAAAATGTTGTGTTAAACCTTGAGAACATAATAAATTTTAGTTGTAAGCTACGACCTAATAAATTATAATTATGTAGGAATAAATATCTAATGTGAATAAAACGTGTGGGCGGTTAATGGTTGCACTTATTACGTACTCTCTTTACCTAAGCTCCGTAGTCCAGACTATATAGATTTATTTTCTTTGATGGTTGAGTTGTTGAATATATTTATAGTGAAGGAGAAGGGAATGACCGTGTGAGAGTTGAAAGGAGAGAGCTACATGTGCACACAACACAATTGACTCGTTTGTTTCTCTCATCCATTTATTATTGTGCGATCTGCATTGTTTGTGTACGTAACGGACTGTGTGTTGATGTGAGTGGACCAATTTGTGTAGTTGGCTGCTACTGAGTGATTCGCACACATCCCTCCACATACATCTCCAGAAGAAGTACAAATATAGCAGTAGGTCGGATGGAGAAGTGAGACACAACAACATGAAGGAGAAAGCAAATTGGTGGGATGGAATAAACGAATGTTGATTTTAGTGGGGTTTTGAGTTGTTGGGAAATCAGAGAATGAATATGGAGGTAGTTGCTCTAATTCTTCTCACGGAACTTTCCTTTGATGTGGTTTACCAGTGTTTACAAACAATTTGCGGAAAGCCGAGTGTGCACACTACACAGGCACAGTGTGCATCTACACGCTGTGGTGGATCTACACAGAGACTATTCATATCCACATACCACACACGATGCCATGGCTATACCAATGCAATCATACTTTAATGCTGGCAACTCTATTCATCTATTCATCCTTTCATTCCACACATAAACACTCCACACCTCTCTCCCTGTCTTCTGGGTCCACATTTTTTCATTCCTTTTTGCCTTGTTGTTGTTATTGGGCAGAGCGTGTAGGTATGTGCAACCATCCTTCTTTTTCTTTTCCTTTGCTCTTGTGAACTGTTTGGTGTTCTCTGCTGGGGCTGTGCTGTGTGTGATTGTGATGTGAGAGTTGATTCAAGTTGGATGGCGAATTGTTGTGGTGAGACTCTCTCCCTCTCCACACACAAACAACACAACACAAGAAAATTGAAAGAGAACAAATGCGGAAATGCAGTTGTTCACTCTTCACCGCCTTCTTCTATATCTTCACCCGTTCCAAACACCACACCGATCTTTCTCTCTTTACATCAACCGTATCAATACAGATCTCCTATCAAATGCTCTATACCTATGTACGTGCATTCGTATTATTGTCTAAGCTGCTGCTGCTGCTGGTCGCATTGCAAAAGCCATCTACTTACTACCTACTGTATTTCCCTTATTATTGTAAGACTTTTTGTGAAGTAGTATATAGGTATAGCAGTTACATGCTACTTTTAATATAGTCATAATGATATATTATTGGGAGTATAGATATAGGCACAATGGTACATGGTCTGGTAGAAGTCTGGCTCAATTTGCTTTTGGTTTCTCTGTTCTTTTCTCCCCTTTCTTTGACAAAGGGATTGGAGTGTGCAAGAATTTTGTCGTTAAAACGACAATCAAAACACTACCCGTTGGATTTGGACAGGTGTTTGCACAAATCAACGATCGATCTCCCTTAGAATAACATTGCTCACTTCACTTTCAATTTCAACAGTTCCAACAACCAAACACAAGTCCATGCATTTTCTCAACCAACATTTACTGACGCCCTTTGTAAGCACAACCCTTCGCCTTTCATCTACAATCACACTCTATGCCTTTCAAATAACCCAACTCCACAATTTATACCTATACCTACCTACTTAAGCTTCATTCCAAATCGATGTACTTTTCACAATCACAATATTCCATACTAATAATTTGCAATGTATTGTGGTCCAGCATGCCAGACTTTCACAATCTTTCATCTACCTTGTAACTGTACTCGTATGTAATACTTTTTTATATCTGCAGCCATATTATTATATCCACAAATCCAAATAATCTGATACGTGCTTCTTACTATTATCGAGAAATTTGGAGCGTTGGAAAGAAAGAGGCACGATTTTTTAACAACGAACTTTATAAGATCTCTTGAGGTCTTAACTAACCTCAAGCAGCCCTATGTGACTTCACTCAGCATTTATTTTTAAATGGTGCCCTATCAAAAGACAAGTATTTAATCTGAAGATTTTAAACTGAAAGAATAAATTTTGTACACATAATGGAGTATTTTACGACATCAGATGCAGAAAAATAAATACTATATACAAGCACAAACTAAAAAATCGTCTAAAAATTGTGTCCACTATATTTTGTGACACCACATGATATTTCAAAAGAGACTTCACAGAAACCATATAAAATAGCAGTATATCCAATTTTCAACTTTTTGTCTTTGGAATAATATGTAAAGAAATGAGATATATAAATGTTTATTTATTAGGGGAAGAAATCTTTGCACTACTTGAGTATTATGTAGTGAGTTATTTAGCAAATCCGGAAGTATTTCTTAATAAATATGATGAATGCTACTTACGACTATTTGTAAATGTAAATAAGAGCACTCTGTGTAATATAGAACATTGACTGAAGTACACATTGCATTGATGTGAAGTGTAAGTTTCGTGGAAGCGTTATTTCTCTTTTGCTTTTTGGTATCACACTTATCTTTTCCCACCACCCAACATTCCACAGCGACACAGACTATACACACAGGCAGTCGTAAAGAAATAGAGAAACACTCAAGTCTCTCTCTCACTTTCTTTTTCTAACATGTTGTGGTATGTGTTATACAGATAGACCTTAGTCGGCATAAAATGCATATACATATAGTATTGCTTTCGTTCGTAGATGCACATTGGCGTAGGCGCATGATGTTGGGAGCAAAGGATGTGCAGATTGTGGTGCCTGCTGCAGGCGAAACAATAAAGGAACGCAAAGGATAACAAAGACCCTACTCTTTCCCTTGAAATGCTAATAAATCTAAGAGTTTGAAATTTCAAATTGAACAATAAAAAGAGTGCTGTTGGGATTTTTGGAGCGAGTTGTATCTTGAAGTGTAAGTAGGACTGTTCCATTCACACAACAAAATTGCTTCAAGGCAGAATTAATCCTTACTATACGATTACCAATTCTCTCTTCTTCATTCTCTTCACACTTTCACTTCACTCAAATGCAATCTCTTTACTTTCCTTTGTTATTTCTATAATCGAGTGCAAAGGGGAATCAAAAATCCTTTCATTCCCATTCAACTCACTCCATCTGCAACTCTCAAATTCTTTTCTCCTTCCACAGCTCTTATTTGTTCAATACCATCATTGGAAACAACATTTATTCCTCGAATTATTAACGAGGTCAAAAATAAAACCTATTTAATAATTTTAAATGGTTAAATTCAATAATATTTATTATCAGTAGGTAGTATTTTCAAAGCATCTTCTAAGCATGGAGGTTGAAGAAGTAAAGCTTCATCTGTTTGTACAATACTTTAAAAATAAAAATGTTTTAACTATTTAATCCCTTAAACAGGGATAAATTATATGTGAAAGGAAAGTATGCAAGAACTGACTTCTGTAACCATTGTTTTATAGATAATACTAACCTGTTTCATATAGTATGTGAATGTGAAAAACTGAATTCACTAAGAGTACGGTATAATATAATGCAAAACCTAGAAAGTAAACCTACAGAACAATCATATCTTCATTTATTATTTAAGTGTAATAATG
>JABASD010001206.1:0-45178 GCA_019776165.1 Pogonognathellus flavescens | reverse complement strand
CTGAGACTGTCTCAAATCAACCTGAGACTGTCTCAAATCAACCTGAGACTGTCTCAAATCAACCTGAGACTGTCTCAAATCAACCTGAGACTGTCTCAAATCAACCTGAGACTGTCTCAATTCAACCTGAGACTGTCTCAAATCAACCTGAGACTGTCTCAAATCAACCTAAAACTGTCTCAATTCAACTTGAGACTGTCTCAAATTATTCTGACTCTGTCTCAATTCAGCCTGAAACTGTCTCAAGTCATCCTGAGACTGTCCCAAATTATCCTGAGACTGTCCCAAGATATCCTGAGACTGTCTCAAGTCATCCTGAGACAACATGCTGAATTATGTTGGGTACCAAATAATGTCTTGCCTGGGCAGCAAAAATTCCTGACCGGCCCTGCCCAGTCTTTAGCTAGGATTGCCGTTAGGGTAGAATAAATATATTTTAAGGTTCAAAATATCCATATCCGCACGCAGTGCCAAATGTTAGAACGAAATTTAGGTTAAAATTAATCAGAAAATCAGAAACACATTATATTCGCGTAAAGCGCGAAATTTTTTATCATTTTCTTTTATTTAGGCCCCAATTTTAATAATTTTTTGATTTGCTATAGATCCAGTAGTATTCCAGAAATATATAATGTCACTTCCTAAAATTTGGGGTCGAGAGCACCTGTGATCGCTTCTTGATTCGCATGTGGTAATTTTCCTATTGCGAGGATGACAATTTTCAATAATTTGAAACTGTATATAGGACTTATAAATTATTTAATTTCATTTTTGTAGGCGAAAAGTGTACTGTTTGCGCATAATTTAGTATTTTATTTCGTATTTAAGACAACATGACAGAATTATTATTATAACATGATTTATTATATGCTGAAAACCCCACTTCTCCAGCTTTACTATTACTGCGTTTAATGGTTCTTCAGACATAATCATCTAAATAATTAACCATGTGGGTTTCGATAGGCAAAACGATTAGGACATTTTTTTCTTAAGTAATCGTAAATATTAGTCGATGGTAAATACTTTTTAATATTTTCATTTTGGAAAGTTTTGAAAGAGCAATTACCGCAAACCTAATTATTTATAGCATTGTTCGACCAGTTAAATGAAAATATTTCAGCTACAGTGAAATTAATATTTCAGCTACAGTGAAATTAATATTTCAGCTACAGTGAAATTAAAATTTCAGCTACAGTGAAATTAATATTTCAGCTACAGTGAAATTAATATTTCAGCTACAGTGAAATTAATATTTCAGCTACAGTGAAATTAATATTCCAGGGAACCGTCTTTGTTTAAATATTTTAAAAGAACACTAATTTTTTTCTAGAGTTTTTGCTGAGCGCGGGGCCCCAAAAGCGCGGGGCCCTAAGCGGTTGCTTTACCTCCGTGTCCATAAAACCGGCCCTGTGGTACACATCTTGGAGGAGCGCTGCTGAGTGCGGAGTATTGACGTCTCCGTTGGGAGCGCCCAGATCTCTGACACCCTTTTGACAATGACATTCTAAACAGATTCAACATATTAAAACATTGGTAAAATAATACTAATAAAAAATTCCCTAATCGTTGCGAGAATTTGCAGTTGGTGTGAGTAGAACAATTTCCAATGTGAACAATGTGCTTAGAATCGTCAGGAAAAAAGGTTTTGTGATATAGAAACAGCCCAAGCCGTGAAACCCGATGGTAGGTTGACTTTCGATTATTCGCAATGTTCTTTGTACCTTTAATTCAAATACATTATTAATTTTGAGACAAACGAATATAAAAAAATGTTACTTACATCGCGAGAATAATATACATTTGGACAATCCATGAATATTCTTTTCATCAAAACTGAACATTCATTGACTTTTGCGGCATAGTACGTGACAAGCCAAACTTTGCCAATGATAAACGCTAGCTTGCACATTTCCCTGTACACATCTTTTATATCGCCACCCGTTAATATCGGAGCAATCTAAACCAATCAAAATATTTGTATCCAACTATACATATTTTAATCAACAATTTTTGAAAATAAATTTCAGAATCTAAAAATACACCTAACACCTAATAACTAGCTAATATAAAGAACTTTTGTTAAGTTTCCACAGAGGTTCATATTTGATTCTTTATTTGGTGTTTATTTACAGGAAGATGTACATTAAATTAAACGAACGTACTAGGATGCCGATCATATATATATTAACAGCGTATGCTGCGAATATAATTGGAGACAGAAATTCTGCAAATTCCTCCATTAGCCGTGTCAAATTTTCGTGATCAATGGTCAGACGTGTCCAAAACCTATTTTCTATAGAATGGTAACACAAAATGTGTATTACTGCTAGTAAGTATTAAATGCATAAAAATCAAATATTTACCTCTGTCATTGCAAGAGTTACGACTTGCTGCTTCTAACTGATATTCAGCAGTTTGCACAACACCATTAAACTTGAAACAGAAAGCCCTTGTAATTACAATGATAATCACTTCAGCGTAACTCCAAATGTACCAGCGAAGTATGTCCAGACTAAATAACATCACAGCTAATATTGGGTGGTATGAAACTTTGTCCGTCCAGCTACTAAATTCCCGTTCGTAACAATTTTGAAGATAAGACTTGGTGGGTTCTTTCAAGAAACCGAAAAATTAATTTACATGTATTAAAAGAAAATAATTTGCCGTACTTTTTATCAAAATGTGTAGCAGTTTCAATACCTTGTTGGCATTCAAAAAAATGCAAATAATAAATTAAAATGTTGACCGTGGTGAAGATTAAAGTTATCACTTCGACAGCAAAAACATTTCTTCGGAGCTTCGAATCTTCCGTCATAAAATAAAGTTTCATTGACCTCCATTTTCGTAAAAGTTTAATAAATCTGTTCGAATTTCGAAGAAGATGAATAAACCTGAAATCAAAAGAAACATTTCCAAGATTGTTTGCATGTTTGCAATTGTTTGCATGCACATTATCCACTCATAAATATTGGTTTTCTGTTTCATTATACCCCAGCAGCAAGTACATGGAGTATACCGTAGGAAATGCAGAACGTGCAATTTCCATGGCACTACTTTTACTCTGTTTCATCATTTTTATAGTTTCAAAATATAGATTTGAAACTATCATCGTGGCAACAAGAAAAGTTGTCAAACTGTGCGCACCAATATATCTAGAAAACACAAACAAAATAAACACATCTTAATTTTTTATCTGCCAAAATAATAAATGCATCAACAGAAAATAATAATACAGACATTGAATCAAAAATGTTAACGCTACAAAAACATAATTATGATAACCACAGATAATCGAACAACAATTAAACATATTTTCTATTACACTTTTATAACAAATCTTTTTTATAACAAGCTGATATACAAACGTTCTCCAATCTCTCAAAACACTTTGTTTAGTTTGGACAGTTACGCAGTAAGCTTAGCATTAGCGATTCAATGGACATAGCTATAGCAATGAGAAATATAAAAATGGCGATAATATAATAAATCATACAGCCGTAAATATATGATAACTTCATTTAGTATCTTGACAAGGATGAATGAAAAATATTATTAGTTTTCCACGCAAAATTATATGTCCTTACTCACAGTTCCCGCAAAAATTCACTGCAGATGTTAAATCAAAAAATATTATAAATCATTTTGTTTTACCGCAGTGTGTTCTGCAGTTTTTAAGAAAATATTTAAACAACAATTAAAAAAATATCATCCAAAATTTGCACTGCAAAGTATGAATCATAAGTCTATATGAGTCATATATGAGCAACAGCGGGAATCAAGTTTTTTATTATGCTTTTTCAAATACATTAGTGATATCGTCGTTATATGGCATTATTGATGCGAATTATACAGTTTTGGAAAGAATAAATTAGTGGACTTTGGAAAATTGAAATGTTGTAACCTGACACGAAGATGTTCCAAACCATTTTTTGACCGAAACAATCCTTGTATGGGGATGATTCCAAGGAATTTTCCGAATATTAATATCCGTCTTAAGGCCATATAGAGACAATCATTGTGTGATATTTCGAATGACTCGGAAGCAACCATAGTTATTCTTGGTGGGGAACATTCGGTTATGGCGAATATTTCATTTCTGCCTCTCATGATTCTTCTTCCGCTAAGATGCAGCAATAATTTTATAACGATGTATCACGACTAATCAAATAACCCGGTACATGAATGGTTATACAGTTTGAAAATGAAATATCAATTATTTTCTTCAGAGAGAACAGTCAATTTGGAATGGCGATTTAACAAATAGTTTCAGAGCTGCCAAATAATACCACGATGGAAATTATAGGAAAAAAGTAGCATTATATGTAACCAAAATATGGAATATAGGTTTTTGTTGCAATTTCTTCTACTGGAACTACATGTGTAAGTTTCATTTATCTCTAAGTTTGGACTGAATTCAAGAAGTACACGTATCGTTGTTTTATAACACGATTTTCAAACGAATACAAAAAAGTAACGAAATAATACTTTTAGATAGTTACCAGGAAGAGTTAACTGCCAGATTTTAATTCAACTGCGAACTGATGGTAAGCCAACAGTTTAATTAATTATTGATTATCTTAATTATCAAATCAGACGACAACGCCGGAATTGGTCGTGTTAATTCGCAAGTGATTGTGAAGAATATAGACACATAAATACAATTCTGATCTTTTATAAAGTGAGACATGGCAGACACAAATGAACATACGTAGACAACATTCTAATAAAGTAACTTCTGCTATATAATATTCAGTAAAACAGTATAGCGTCACAATACACTTAATACATAATATAATAATAAGGTTTTATATTTCAAGTTTAAACCGTTTGTCGGTTTTGACAGCCTGCAATTTGTAATTAAAGTTCTCAAATAGAAACTTTGCTTTTCTTTCTTCACAATAAGTAAATCGCTAACTGATATTTAAGCATAAAAAACTTGCATTGTTTACAAGCAACCGTCAGTCTGCCTGTAATAGTTTATATATTCCAGCGAACTATACATAGCAAATTTTCCGTCTTTTATTCTGGCCCATTCAAAATATCATGAAAAGAATGCACACTTCAAATTTATCATGTAATATAAGGTAAACCGCTAAAATACTATAGTAAACACACAGTGGGAGTAATTTTGGATTTACACTCTTTGTATAAAAAAAAGCAAGCAAAAAATTCAAAAGCCTTCATATTTGAACCATTTTTCAATTTTCTCTTAAAAAACACAAGCTTTCTGACTGACCCAAGCAAAAATGTTTCACTTTCTATAATTTATTTTTAGAACATTTTTAAATGGCAGAGCTTTTTACGCCAATTTCAAAAACCTTAGTTTTGTTAAGCCATGTTTTTCAACTATACAGGTAGAGGATGTACAGTGTAAGAGTTTTTTACGTTAAAATCAAAATATTATTATATTCAAAGTTAAAACAGAATTTTCTGAATGTCCCCAGAGAAATTATCATCTTACAATCCAAAGTGTAGTCTTTCCACATAGCTCGCGTTTCCGGACTGTGTAAGTTAAGTGTGGAAGGTAAACAGTTGAGATTGTAAGACGATGTTTTCTCAGGGTACATTAAGAAAGTCCTCTGTACTGTTTCCTTGTTTAATACACTCAAAGTCAGGGCCGGTAATTGGTACGATAAAACCATTAAATAGAAGAAATAAAATATATTTGTCATTTACAATCAATGCTGGTATATTTTTTTGCAAGCGTAAACTATACTGAAAAACAACTGCAAATAAATATATAATCGGTGTTAAAATGAACGTCTGCATTAAGCATGAGATTTTCCAGCTGAATGAATGAATAAACAAATATCAATAGTGTAAATATTCTGTCATGCAAACGTAGCCAAACAATATAAAGAAATAATTTGAACTTTACACATTTCAGCTCGATTGTAAAATGGCATTTTTTAATGTTTTACTTGCTATTTTTTGTTTGTTCAGTATAAAAGGCTGAAATTTACTTATTTATTTTCAGTACATTCACTCTGTTGCAACAATTTTCGAAAATTTATCAGCAATATATTGTAATTAAATGTATGCGATCATTTACACGGCTTATTAAATCACGACACGAATATACATGCAGGCACAGTAACATAAACCTAACAAACTCTATCACAAAGGACTAAATAAATTGATATGAATTTTCTGTACATCAACACTGCATATAACATGACTAATTCACAATTCAATAATACTTACTTAAAATACGCAGGTAATTAATATTATTCAAAATGTATGCTAGCAGATAAATTATATTGAAGATTATCTACTGATATTGACTTGACCCTCAGACCCTCCTTCTCCATCATCCAGTGTAGTTCAAGGAAAATCAGAAGTTATAACGGAGTTGACTGTAGTCACCTCAAAGGTGATTTTCTGTTTTGATGTCTTCGAGTTCATTGTTTCTTGAGTTTCTTCTGCGTCATTTTATTCGTCCTTTCTGCTTAGGTTTGGCTATTATTTGGAGCTTATTTGTAAGTCAATTTTAAGGTAAAAGTAAACTTAAGTTGAAGTTGTGACTTTTGGTTTTATTTTGAGTTTCTGTATTCCCTGGTTTACATAAGCTTCATAGTGCTGCTTATGCGTCCACTAAGCGCTCCTGATGTACTTGGTTCCTTATGCGTCCGGATCCTTCAGCGCTCGGTTCCTATTACGCACGGGTCCTGTCGCATTCGAGCCGTTAAGCGTCCGCGTCCTTATGCGCTCACCGCATAAGGACTCGTTAAGAAAGTCAATTGCACAGTGCCGAATTCATAACCATTATTGGGGCAAATAAAATATTGTGAGCCCCAATGTTGAGATTTCATAATAATTGATTGTAAAATATATTGTAAAATCCCACGTTAAAAGTAATATTTTTTCCTGTATAAATGGAATTATCATAAGCAAAAATTGTAGAAGTAGCAATAAGTACCTATCGCATAATGTAGAATTGAATTTAACAATATTTTACGTTGTGTTTTGGCTACTGCATAAGGGAATTGTGTTAATCATAAAAGATAAGAAACTAAAAATAGAATAGACTTCGGATGGCTGACGTGCTGGATATTCATGATTGGTCAACTGAAGGCCATAGTTGGAGATGTATAATTACAAGTTAGTCAGTAAAATAAGTTTAGTTAGTTGGTCAGAGAGCTTCTTAGGAGACGGAACAAGAGTTGGTTGGGAGCGGTTGAAAAAGTAGTACCGGAGTTGGTTGGTGAGCTTCATAGGTGAAGGAGCTAGAGTTGAGTAGAGGACGTGACAAAAGAGAGTCAAGTGTGAGCTATTGAAGTGGAAGCTACAGTAGGAATAACGTAGATACGGGCGCCGTCGCCATAAGCAGTGTATATTTATTTGTGCTTAAAAGTTGTAAGATTATATTGAAACATTTTGGACATCCGTTATTAAATTATCACCAACCTGAGTAAATGTCGGTTGGAAAATATAACTAATAACAAAAGTGGATTATTCTAAAAAGATCATAAGAACAGTTACGGCTAAGGACTCGGGCACCTTCCATAGCAAGTTCCATACTGTAAACCTATAGGAACGTCCACGCCGATAGGGCACCTTCCATAGCAAGTGCCGTACAAACAGCCTATAGGACCGACCACGTCGATAGGACGGGCCGCGCATTAAAGACAGGCCGACGGCCAATACAACTCCGTTGGCCTGCGTAGAACTTAAGCCGATAACCGGCTAACGTAAATTATATAAACAAACTATACCCTAGACGAGAAAATAAGCGCAAAT
Organism: Pogonognathellus flavescens; assembly: GCA_019776165.1. Taxonomy (NCBI): domain Eukaryota; kingdom Metazoa; phylum Arthropoda; class Collembola; order Entomobryomorpha; family Tomoceridae; genus Pogonognathellus; species Pogonognathellus flavescens. The sequence goes on along the minus strand of JABASD010001206.1, from coordinate 37,438 downwards.
TTAAACCAGGGCCAGGCTTGCATGGCACGGCACTGCCGCTTATGTCAATGACTTGTGTCAATATGTCACTGATTGACCCCGTTTTTGAGCTTGACCTTCCCATTGACTTCAATAACACGTACACAAAGTATGCACGATTTGTTAATTTGTTCTAAATTTAGAATAGACAGCTAGATAGACAAGAGAATCTGATAAAGTGTATTTAGATCCTTAATCGGTCTTGAGTTATCTTGCATAAAATACCTACAGACGGACATACACCCTATTGTCAGAAAGCAATTCCATTACTTAATTAATCACATTTTACATTCACCTACAAGTAATTCAAATTTGTTACAATTTTATCAAGGTTATAATTAAATTAAATTTTTAATTTTAAATACATTTATCAAATAATTTTATTTCGTTTAAATTAAACTAAATAAAATTATTATTTTAAAAATTAAGTGAAATAAATATTAGATAAATCAAATGAAAATTTAATCGATGAAATGTAATGAAAATTAGACATAAAATAAAATAAAAATTAGATAAATGAAATTAAATGAAAATTAGATAAATGAAATGAATCGATAAATGAAATGATAAATGATATTAAACAAGCACTAAGAGATTATAAAACAAGTGTAGCAAGTGTTTTTGAAATATCTCTATGAGAGTAAGTACCTTATAATAATAGTGAAGTCGAGTCTACATCGACACCGCCCAGCTATGGTTGTGATAGTAGAATGATTTGAAGTGTAAATATTGTGCTAAGAATGGACAGGTAAAAAGGTTTTGTGACGTAGAAACAACACAAGCCGTGAAATCCGATGTTCGTTTGACTTATTCGCTGAAATGCTCGATGTACCTTAACTCGAATAAAATTATTTGTTTATTTATTCATTATTTCACCACAAATATTTTGAATTGAATTTATTTACTGTGCTTACATTCAGAGAATAATATGCTTTCGGACAATCCCTGTACACTCTTTTAATCAACAACGCAGCATCGTTCACTTTAACTGCGTTGGATGTAACAAACCAGATTTTTCCAATGTAGAGAAGAAGTGACCAATAGTGGTGCCAATACTTTATTTCGCCATATAGTATTCGGTCCAACTATTTTTTGCAATCATTGATATATATTTAACGTGCATAGTAATAATTAACATGAGCTGCGAGAAATTTTGTTACTACGTGACAGCCTTTTATTTTGTATTTGTAAAAAAAATCGATCCGTGGGATTGTACCTTCATAGAAATTATGTATATATTTGCACCATATATAGCGAATATAATAGGGGACAGAAACTCTGCGAATTGTTCCAGCAGTTTGCATATTGTGTCGCTATCTTGTGTTACTTTCATCCAATACATTGTCGCTAGAACAAGTAATTACAAACATTACTAATTGGTGTCGAATAGAAAAATTCACAATGAATACCTGTATTGACGTTTGTATTTGCAGCTGTTAGGCCATGTTCCGCAGTGGACACAAAGATTTTAAATTTTAAATAGAAAGCTCTTGCAATAACAATGATGAATATTTCAACGTAACTTGAGAAGCACCACTCGAACAATTCGAAGCAAATTAAAATCAAGGACAGAACAGGGTGGTACGATACCCTTTCCGCCCATTTGAAGAAAATATATTCATAATAAAATTGAAGAAATGACATGACTTCTCCTTCAATGAAATATCAATAAGAAAATGTTCATTGAATTAAAAAACCGGAAAGAGTTCAGGCAAAGAATATTTTATACGTAATGTATCAATGACAAATAGTTACAACCGAATACCTTGGTAAAAGTCTGCAATCATAACATAATAAGATATCATGCAGACCCCTGTATAGACGAAAGCAACACATTGTATAACGAACACATCTCGTCCAAGTTTAGTGTCATACTTTGTAAAATATAACTTGGTTGACCCCCATTTTCGGAGAAGTTTAATCAGTCCATTTGAATTTCGCAAAAGGTATAAATATCTATACAACGAAACGAACGTTTAGTAAATTTTTCAAAACTGAGCATCATTCATCATTTGGAGAAATTAACCTTTTGGTATAAAATTATTTTACCCGAAAAACAAGTTCAAATATGCGACTATGGAATATGCCGACCATACAATTGTTACTGCACTAGTCTTTTTGGTATGCGATAGATCAAAAATTTCAAAAATTAAGTTTGTAACTTGAATCAGGATAACAAAAAATGTTAGCACACTTTGCAATATATCTAAAATATTCAAAGCAATCAAAATTATTAATTTTTTTTGTAGATAGGTATTTTTCAGGATGTTAAATTAATTTACTTCCTGTAACACTGTATTGTAGATTATATAAGATTTAAATGAAAATACAGATATACTTAAGTGTATGTTAACAATTACAAATATTTTGCACTTATAAAGGACATATTACCTGATAGTAAGATGTTCATAACCATTCTTGTTCTTAAACAATCCTTGAATCGGGATAACGCCAAATAATTTTCCATATATTAAATGCCATCTTAGTGCTTTAAAAAGACAATCATTATGGGGCATTATGTATCCTACAGAGACAACGATAGCTACAATCGGTGGTAAATATTTAAAGACAATGTCGTTTGTCGTTTTGCTCTTCGCATATATATCAGTGAAAACTCCATCTGAATTGGAATATATGATTGTTATTTTTTCTTGACAAATGCTAATTCCAATTAATTGTTAGTTTTTGCAGTTTTTGGATTGCACAATTTTGGTTTCAGTGTAACCAGAACCATATGATCGTTTCTTGCACATTTACATACGTTTTTTTACTTTTTGTTATAAAAAGTGAGAGAGTAGAGTAACTTTACATCATTATGTAGGAGCCAGTGTTTCTACTGTAACACTAACTCTTCGTTGTAGAGCGTGTGGATAGTAAAAATTGTAAATTAATTACTTGGCAGTAGCTGACTTTTCAATTAACGGGAAATATGCCTAATGAATATAACAGAAGTAGTATTCAATAAAAAATTCTAAACAAAATTATGTGGTGTAATTTAAGTTTTGGATTTTAGGTTTTTTCTGGCTGATGCGATAGTGAAATGTGAAAGTCACTGAAGTAAAGACATTTAAACAACTATCCACTACAGTTGCTTCACCATTGAATACTGTTAAGTAAACAATTACAGTGTCACACCACTCTAAACAAAACTATTGTCTGGAATTTTCAGATTCTAAGTTAAACCCTTTTGCCGCTTTTGACAGCCTGCAGTTTGTAATTTAAGTTATGAAATTGATAGATCGGTGTTCCTTCTTAGAAAAAAGTAAACTGCAACTGCTTTGTAAGCAGGAAAAAATTGAACTGTTTACAAACTAGCTTTGGCTAGTAAAGGTTTATATAATGTAGCCCACTCAACTTTACAAAAAATGTTTATATCCATCATTCTGGCCCAATTCAAGATACAGTAAAAATAGAAAACACTTTTATCAGCTTATTTATGCAATATAAGGTCAACCTCTACAATGCTACGGTAAATATACAAAAGAATTTCTTTTGTATATTTACATGCACATGTATATATAGAAAAAATTTGCAATGTTTACCAACAATGTTCGGTATGTAATGGTCTATATAATGCAGCCGACTGAACTTTACAAATATAATTTTTGTCTAATATTCTGGTCAAGTTCAAAATACAGTAATAAGAAAGTAGGAACGCTTTCGGCAGATTAATTAAGCAATATAAGGTCAACCTCTGAAAGGCAACAGTAAATATACAGATGAATTTATTTTGGACTGCCAATCTGTGTATTCGCTTCTACAAAAAACATTTCTTTTCATAACAAAGCGCACTTTTTTGTAGTTTTGACAAGCCTCGTCAATAATAATTCATTTGGTACATTTCTAGTGTATTCACAAACTAAATAGAACTAAGAACTGATAGGAGCTTTACTCTATTCGTTAGACAATAAATGCAATAAAACAATACACTTCGTATGTAGTGTTAATAAATATATTGTAAGCAGTATTTTTGTCCCATAACCTCCCGACTATTTAGTGTATGCTAACATTTGTTTTTTTTGTAGTATTTTTTCATGTTGGTATGTAAAATGGATATTGAATGTTTGCAAAATTTGTTTATGAAAGTTGTGTTGGCTCTGAGGACCTTTGGTCTGAGAGAGTTTCTCTGAATAAATACTTACTTACTTATTGCAAGCTTTATAGATAATTATTGATTTTGTACATTTCTAGTGTATTCACGAACTTAATAAAACCAGGAACTGATAGGAGCTTCACTCTATTCGTTTGACAATAAATTCAATAAAATAATACACTTCGTATGTAGTGTTAATACATATATTGTAAGCAGTATTTTTGTGATCAATCGATACGAAGGTTACACGCTTAAGTGTGTTCATTATTCCGTCGGAAGGTTACACGCTTAAGTGTGTGCTTTGTTCCATCGGAAGGTTGCAAGTAGAAGTGTGTGTATTATTCCATTCGGAGTTTATTTATATTTTATTCAAAAGTTTTTTGTCGTTGCTCTTGGAAAACCACTAAAATACATTATAATTAAAAAGGTTCGTTGTATTTATTTTTGTGTGTAAAATATTTAAATGTTTGTAAACTACAGTTGCAATTTGCTTTTAAAAGCACATAACAACAAATACACCATTTATAACGTTTGAAAGAAATGACGAAGTGAGCAGTGCAACTGTATTGCGACCCATGCCACAGTATTATGTACAATAGCAATAGTCTTTCAACTGTGACAATGTCCAGGCAGCAAAAGCAGTATTTTTTTCAACTCCGGCAATGTTTGCTATGCACCTCTGAGGTCTCAATCTCCATCTATTATGTATCCATAAGCAGGCTATAGTTTTACAAACATTTTTACATAGCAATATATTTCAGCGGTTTAGTAAATTTTCTCGATAGTTTTACGTTTTTATAAAGATTATCGATAATTTGAGTAATTTTGTTTATATTGGTAAATATATTGATCATTTTATCGCATATCGGTTCATGTTGAGCGTACACCAACCAAACATAATATAATGCAGTAGTCTCATCTAACCCCAAAATTTGAATTTGTAGCGTTGAAGACACTTATATGCAATTCTAATGCAATTTTATGATAATGTTTTACACAATGAAGCTCTTACAGAATATATAAGCTGTATAAACTTGATAATTAGAAAAAATGTAACATTTTAACATTTTACAGTTCCTTAAATCCCAAATGAATTTGAAATTTAAATAAGGAACATTTTTAACACTTGGGGCTTTGCGGAGCATTAACTAGCTTTAGAATCAACGAATACCTACTTATTTTTTGTTTTAGTAAATTTATTAAAATTAGTAAATTAAGTCTGTTCTCTACTGTATTGTACTGCCGACTAGAAAATGAATTATTATAGTAAGTAATTAATTTCCATATAATATCATTTTTTTAAACAGTAATTTTTTGTAAATGGAGTTGGTTTTGCATTATGGTTTTCGAGTTTGCTATTATTATGGGGATTTATTTATTTTAAAACCGTCAACAATCATTCAATCATCATTTATCATTTGACTCGTTTGTTGAGCTGTGTGGGGGTCGAAGGTGCTGGATCTCTTCTTTCTCTGATTATTTTTAAATAATTATGACTGAATAATAATATTAACTTTTAAGTTGTTAATATTGTTATTTAGTCCGAGTGGTTTCACACTAATAAAACAATTCATGCATTCTTCGTAGTGAAGAAGATGTTGCAATTACATAATATCATACTTTTAAGTGTGCTAGAAACCTAATAAAACGATGTGAACTTTCAAGCTTACTCATATATGGATGCTATGATATAAATTTAAATAGCAGCAAAGTATTTCTGGTTGCAAAGAGGTGCCCTCAACTTTTGCAAAGTAACAATGAACCCCAACTATTACATAAAACGAGCAATATGTGTCATTTCGGGTCAAATTCTGTAAATGCAATTGATGGTTAAGAGTATTGATTATATAAAGTTGAAATATTGTTCGCAACAAAAGAGTGTTCTTTATTCGGAATTTGTTTATTTGGTTTTAAAGTATAATTGAAAACCAGCGTTATCAGTTGTAAGTCAGGCAAATGTTATGTCTAAGTTAAAAATTTTGTTGGCAGTAACTGATATATTTAAAATTCGAATCAGTTTCATTGTATTTTTTAACAATCGAGTATTTTTTCTGGGATTGGAAAATATCAAATGCTGAGAAAATAATAATCGTATTGATAATCTTGTTCGTGCTACCCTATGGCTCTGGCAAAAAAATTATTTCAATGCAGAAGGTTAGTGAGACAAACAAATCAATAATTTTTGTTTTATTAATACTCCATCAATTCTTGAACCGTTCGGCTGAACAAAATACCAATTGCAATTTAGTTCAATTCATGTCAAGTTTTGGAAGCAGTCAACAGTGATACTTATGAAAGCTTCCAACATTAAACATCACATAATATGCATAGACAATTTGTGTTGTTCGTTGATTAAATAAAGTTTCCCAAACTTCATTTAAAATTTAATTCAAAACAGCTGTAATGAGGCGTCTGCCACGCGAAAGAATGAACAACAAAAGCTTTGGCAATAACTGTAGGAATTTGCATGATTATTTCTATATTTCTTATAACAATCGATTATACTTTTCTGAGCTGTTTCGAAATAGCAAATACATATAAAAATTTATAAGGACAGATAAAGACAATTCAGTATATAATAACAATATACTCTTTATGTATTACTTTCTCCCCTACCGCAAAATAAAATGCTACGGACAATATATTTATTATTTTTATTGTTCATAAAAAACAAATAACAAAATTATACTCCACAAGGTTGCACTCGCACACGTGTAAACTGTTATGATTTATGAACAATGACGTTCGAATACAATAGTTAAATCGAATCTATGGGATTAGACAATTAAATTTTGGCTAGCGCTAACGCATTGTAGTGTATTTACTATTTGTAGAAATATTTATATTTTATTATAACAATGCATGCATCATGTTACATTTTCAAAACTTGCAAGACAACAAAGACATTATTATTTTCTCAATCATGATATATTTGTTGCGGCTAAGAATTTACTTTAAATATCAAACTATTTAATCTTTTTAAAGATGATTCGAATAACACCAGTGTACAGAGTAAAAAATGTGTCTTGCGTTATGAAAATTTAACATGCTCAATTTGGAACTACTGTTTACTTCATAAAAGCTTCTGCAAATATTATATTCAAATTTATAATATCCAAATAATATTAAATGAAAAGTATAAAATCCCACACTCCGGATTATGTTTCAAAGTTGACAAATTTTAATTTAAAATTAATTCCAACGTAAAGGTGCAGCACAACATAATATTGATAATTACTATTGCCAAAGTTTAAGTGGTAGCCAAAGGTGGTGCACACTGTGCATGAACTCTGACACTTTAAAACTTTCAATTTAAAAACTTACAATTGTAAGCTGAGATCATGTTGATTTCCATAATAATATAATATTGTAAGCCTTCAAGCAGTTTCTCTATCAAAATGAATAAAATTTAAACATTACACAAACTATACGTGACAAATATATGCTGATAACAAGCCTGCATTTGTTAAGGTTCTTTTAAAATGTAAATGAAATATATAGAATTAAAAAAAGTAATGAAATAATTGACACACTAAATGTATGCACCTTGAAAATATTTTTGCAGTAACTATTAGAATTTGAATCAATGCTTCATACTTTACGGACCAATCTATTGATATTTTTTACGCTCTTTGGACACAACAAATGCAACTGCCAGCCTATTTGGACAGACAAAAATGTCTATTTTTAAGCACGAACATTGACAATGACAATTGAGTTCCTTTCTATTGCTTACTTCTCAACTTGCTCCTGCTGAATCATAAATGCAAATAATGTTGATTGTAATATATTGGGTTTTCTTATTTCAGTCAATCATAATAACAACTATTTACACCTAAATATAGCACACACAAACATGTGAGCTAGCCGTGATCAGTAGTTGGTGTGAGTACGAATTCCAATGTGAACAAAGTGCTTAGAATCGACTGAAAAAACGATAATGTGTTTTAGAAAAACAACCTCAACCATGAAACCCAACGTCACTCTCACTTCCGATTCTCTCCGTAGCTTTATGTATATTTATTCCAATACATTATTAAATATTAAATGAATAATCTCAAATTATAAATGATTTATTTTACCTAAGTCCGGAGAATAATATGCGTTCGGACAAACCATGAACAATATTAATACTGCCAAATCGTTGATTTGTTTGACATAAAAAGTGGAAAACAACTTTACCAATGAAAAACGCAAACGCACATATTCGGATGTGAATGTCTTGTATCTTTATTTGTTAGTATGAAAAACATCTATTTAAAAAATTCGAAACGCTTTCATCTGTCCATACACCGCTTTTAGTCAATTGTGAGTAAGATTTTATTTCAATGAAAGTTTTCGAACAAATGTTTATGGTTTTTAGGATTTGGGTCCCCCCTGATGGGCTGGAGCACCCCCAACACAAATTTTTAGTTACGCCCCTGCACACACAAACACAAAAATATGGTATCTCAACAGTTTTATGCTTTATGGAAGTATCAACTATAACCTTACAGAAAATAGTTAATATTTTTAAAGAAATTTGGATTCGGTTTTAACAAAATCACTTTCAAGAATGTGAAATACTTTCGCGTTGGGTAATGGGTAGAATATGGGAAAAGTAACTAACAATCGTTAATAAAATCTGAAAATATGGTTTTGGGTGAAGTTTAACTTTAAGTTTGTGCAAATATTCATACGCATTTCATTTCTTTTTAACTTGAACATTGAATTCAAAAAGTAAATGCATCGTGGTTTTAGTATATCGATTAAGAACGGATGGATCAAAGTAGCGGAAAAATACTGATAGTTACATTGGTAGGATGATTAATATAATATCGTAATACAGTATTCATATTATTGTTAATCAAGGTAAATGTAAACTGCAGTTTTCCATTGATTCGACAACAGTTACAGAACTTCAAACGTAGACAGTATTTGAATAAGTCGCTTCCGCTACCAAATAAGGTTTAGTAAACAAATACAGTTTCACATTACTCTGAACGGGACTATTGTACGAAGTTCTCGTATTCTGATTGTGAGTTGAAATCTATTGTCCGTTTTGACAACCTGCAATTTGTAATTCAATATCTGCAATTGAAAGTTTGTTGTTCATTTATAGAAATAAATGAAATGCAAACTGCTATTTAAGGAGAAAAAATATGCACTGTTTACAAACAATCTTCCATATGTAATGGTTTATATAATGCGGCCGACTGAACTTTACAAATAATATTTTTGTCTATTATTCTGGTCAAGTTCAAAATACCGTAAAAAAAGAAGGATTGGTATTCAGCAGATAAATTATGCAATATAAGGTCAACCCTTAAAATGCTACAATAAATATACAGGTGAATCTTTTTTGTATTGCCAATCTGTGTATTCGCCTCTGCAAAATAAAAAAAAACATTTCTTTTCAAAACAAAAAACACTGTTTAGTAGTTTTGACAAGCTTCATAAATAATAATTCATTTGGTAGATTTCTAGTGTATTCACAAACTTAATAAAACCAAGAACTGCTAGCAGATTCGTTACACAATAAATTCAATAAAATAAAATAATTATTATGTAGTGTGCGTAAAATATATTGTAAACAGCATTTTTTATTAACATTCCATACGAAGGTTACACGCTTAAGTGTGTTTATTATTCCCTCGGAAGGTTACACGCTTAAGTGTGTTCTTTGTTCCATCGGAAGGTTACAAGTAGAAGTGTGTGTATTAATCCATTCGAAATTTATTTTTATTCAAGAGTTTTTTGTCGTTGTTCCTGGAAACACATATTATAATTAAAAATATTCGTTGCAATTATTTCTGTGTGTAAAATATTTAAATGTTTGTAAACTGCCGTTGCAATTTCCTTTTAAAAAACACATTACAACAACTACACCATTGTTATAACGTTTGAAAGAAATGAGGAAGTGAGCGGTGGAACTGTATTGTGACCCATGACAAAGTAACATTTAAAATAACATCAAAGTGTCAACTGTAACAAAGGCAGGATTGTCCGGGCAGCAAAGGCAGGATTGTTTTGACTCTGTCATTGTTTGCTATGAACCTTTGAGTTCTCAATCTACATCTTTTATGTATCGGTAAGCATGTTAAACGCCAAAAAATTTTACATATAAATATATTTAAGCGGTTTAGTAAATATTCTCAATATTTCGACGTTTTTGTAAAGATTATCGATAATTTGTGTAGTTTCGTTTATATTTGTAAATATTTTGACTATTTCATTGCATTTAGGTTCATGTTGAGCTTACACTAACTAAACATAATCTAATGCAATAGTCTCACCTAGCCTCAAAATTTGAATTTATAGTGTTTAAGACACTTCTGTATAATTCTAATGCACTTTTATAGTAATGTTATCGATTTTAACTTTAGTATTATTATTATGATCATTTATTATGGCATGTTGTGTTACAGTATATTGTATATTTCAAAACCGTCGATAAACATCATTTATCATTTAATTCGTTAGTTGAGCTGTGTGGAAGTCGAATGTGTGGGATCTGTTCTCTCTCTGATTAATGTGAAACAATTGTGACTGAATAATATTAGCTTTGTTGTTGTTTGATTTTTCAGTCAGTTATTTCACACTAATCAATTAATTTATGCTTTCATCGTAGGAAGAAGAGAGACTGGTAGGAGAGTCAACAGTCCACCACATGCACGTGCCTTTGATGCAAAGTTAACATACAAATGAAAAATTCCACTTCTAGAATTATGTTCTAAATATCAATGGATTTAAAGAACAGTTTTAAGAATCGGCCCATTATCATATGTAAGCATGGCAACACACAAGTCCTCATTCATAACAGTTATTTTAATAAAAATTGATATTTGTAATGTCTGCACTTTCTATTACAGTTCATTCATTTATAAAACAAATGTATATAAACCAAATCATTTTATTTCAGCCATTGTTACTTGTACATAGAGACTGGCTTTGCGGCTTAATCGTTCAATACTCCGATGACATCAATTCACTTTCAGGTGAGAATATCTCTTTATAAGTTTTAATATATTTCCGCTCTTCATGTGTCCAATGTAATACAATTCATGTTCATTAAATATTTATGGAGCAAGAGGTATAATTTTTATTTGTCTTTTGCAAGTTCTGTTCTGTTTGTTGTTATGTTACTTACCTGGTTTTAGAGTTCATGCTGTTTTCAGTTATGTAATATTACATGTGATGATTGATATACGCAGGACCGCAATTTGTGGAGCAAATACAAACATTTCAGAGATTAGATATAACTTGTTTTGTGTGCTTTACTGTACAAACTATAAACGCTTACTAGCACTTATCGGATAATGTCTGCGTAAATGAAAAGTTACACAATAGCTTTATAAACGCAGCGTGGAATTATTCAAAGGCACCATTTTGGAAATTTATCTCAAGCACATCAGTAACACAAGTACATATTGCATAGAAATAAGTTCAAAAAAGGAAACTACTAAATAAAAAACAGTTTAATATTCAAATTCGTATTTGAGACTACAAGTTTCGCCACCATCAACTATCAACTAAAGGTAAATGCATGCAGCTATAAAAGTTAACAAGTAAATTATCGAAAATTTTAACGAGTAATTTAATCCTTTATAAACATCAGAGATATATTTTTAAACATCCATTAATATAATTTATAATGAAATGACGTAAGAAATCAATTGTAGTAATTTCTCAACTTGTGTTTTAGAAAGTTTCGTTCCAGCAAATAGTACAGCTGGAATAGTAGACGAGGATGAGACGTGAAACTTCCGTGTGCAGAACAATGTCACATATCTAACAGAAAGGATCGAAGGTTTGACTTGAATGCTGACTCGCTTGATTCAACATGAAATTGTCTCACACAGAGATATGGAATCATTGTAAGTAATTAACTCTTTTAAAAACAAACATATGTAAATGCAATTTTTTGTGCTAAAATTATAAAAATATATAAGCTCAATTAAATAAACTTCTGTAGGAAAGAAGGTTTGAAGAGGCTGTGGAATTGTCACGACCCGTCAAAGGCGCAATTCAAGCTCCCGTTTTCATTTTTCACTTAAATACAACCATCAAAATCAAGAAGCAGAAAAATTGTACAATTATTATTGAACCATACCAAAAGGCATGGAAATATGAACGTAGTCGCTGCATAATATTGTTCAATAACGGTTTCAAATCAAGAATTCATATTTGACGTAGTTTTGCGTGGGAGTCATTTCTGATTTATTGTGAGGAAAACGACGAAGTGTCTTTCTCTTTACAATAAATCAAAAATAACTCCCACTCAATAACTTCAATGAAAAAGCGGTACCGCAAATATTCATATCAGCAAAACAACCGCATCGTCATTATTGTTCACTAAATTAGTCCATCCTTTCTATATTTGCGCAGTCCTAATTCGACTCAACCTAAAAAAACTGGACGTTCAAATTGTATCTCTTTCGATTTAATAAATGTATTCCATCTGTGGATTTAGTGCATTGTTATTGTTTTTTTGCATTGCTTTATTTTATTTTTTGCCTTCCACATACCTCCTGAAGAACTAATATTAATGCATATCAAATTAATTGCTAACTCGCAATAAAAAAATAAACAGCTAAATTCCAACAAATATTTTTTTAAATTTAAATCGGAAATTACGCTCAGTTACATCTTATATACATCCCGTTGTTACTTGAGAGAACGACTTTGCGATTTTATCGTTTAATCCTCCGATGACATCGATTGAATTACACGTGAGAATGACTGTTTATTTATAAGTTGTAATATATTTCCATTCTTCATGCGTCCAATGTAATACAATTCCTGCACAGAAAATATTCATTGATCAAAAGTTATAATTTTATTCGTTATTTACAAGATCTGCTCTGTTTGTTGTAACTTACATTTGAAAGAGAATGCGTTATCTGACAGATAAAGAGAATAATAAAGCATGGTAAAACGGCTGTAGAAATGTGATGGAACATGGGTAACTTGGGGTAATTTGAGACAAATTTTGGGGAAACCTGAGGTGATGTTAGAAAAATTTTGGACTATTGTTGGTATACTACTTTTGTCCATTTTGGGGTAATGTGAGACAATATTTTTAAAACTTGGGGTTGTTTGAGACAAATTTGGGGTAAAAACTTTTTACTTATATCATTTTGGATTTTTTATCGTTTGACCTTGGGGTAACCTTATGACCTTATGTTTTGACCTCACCATATTGTAGCTGAGGTCGAGAGGAACTACTTTGTCCTGTGTCATTTTTCTCCATGACCTCTCCTTGAGGGTGAATTTTCGCACACAAACTGTGTGCGTTCACAGACAGACGGACAGACAGACAGACAGACAGACAGACGGACAGATGATTCCTATTATGTGTTTACACTTCGTTCCATCACATAATAAATAGATTATGTCAATCGTCCTACAAACTCAAATCAACAGCACGGAAATTGTTCCCACTTTGATACTTTGATTGCAAACAACAATTCCACAATTTTACAGTAACTTGTGCATCAGTAATTTACAAAATGAAATAATGTTTCTAAACCAAATCATTTGATCTCAACCGATGTTACTTTTGCATAGAGACTGGCTTGTGGCTTTGCGGCTTAATCGTTCAATATTCCGACAATTCCGATGACATCAATTCAATTTCACGTGAGAATATCTCTTCAGGGGCGTATCTAGAAATTTGTAATGGGGGGGCTCGAGCCATCTGGGGAAGGGCTCAAAGCCCAAAAACGTCCAAATTTGCGGCCTTCGGCCGCAAATTTTGCCTGACAACCCCTTTTTTTCTGGGGGGGGGGGCTCAATGCCCGGTGAGCCCTGGTGTAGATACGCCCTTGTATCTCTTTACCAGTTGTAATATATTTCTACTCTTATTAATACGTCCAATGTAATTTAATTCATGTACATCAAATATTTATTGAGCAAGAGTTATAATTTTTGTTCTTCATTTGCAAGTTCTGTTCTGTTTGTTGTTACTTCCATCATTTTACAATTAATGCTGTTTTCATTCAGTTATGTAATATTACATATGGTGATTGATATACGCATAACCGTTATATTTGCAGCGCGGACAAACATTTATGAGATTAGATATAAGCTTCCCATTGTGTACTTTACTTTTCAAACTATAACCGCTTACTAGCACTTAACACATAATGTTTGCATTAATGAAAAGCTACACAATCATACTGTGTGAAAATATATTAAGTTACTTTATAACACTAGGCGTGGTATCATTAGGAGGTGCAATTTTCGAAATTTGTCTCAAGCACATCAGTAACACAATTACATATTGCATAAAATAAGTGCAAAGAATAGAAACTTTTAATAAAAAACAGTTTAAATATTTAAATTTAATTTTCACCTACATTCTTTGTCGCCATCAACTTCAGGTAAATACATACAACTATAAAAGTTAACAAGTGAATTATAGAAAATTTTAACAAATAATTTAATACTTTATACAGATCAATGATATATTTTTTAACATTTGACATTTATTTAATAAAATAATACAATGATGAGACCTGACTAATTGCAAAGGATTTATTTTCTGCATAAAATCAATTTGAAATTTTCATCGAAGTAATGAAGTAGTAATTTCTCAATTTGTGTTATCAGAAATTTTCTTTCGAACAAATATTACAGCTGGAATTAAAGGCTAGGACTAGGAGGAGGAAGAATTGGAGGGACGAGAGGTGAAAGTTCCATGTGCAGAACAATGTGACATATCTAACAGAAAGTATCGTAGATTTCACTGGAGTTTTGCCTCGCTTGATTCAAAATGAAATTGTCACCCACAGAGATATTAAATGCATTGTAAATTTGAATTCCCTCTATTGAAAACAAATATAAGTAAATGCAGCTTTGAATATGCTAAAATAAAAATAATAAGTTAAAAATGTATTTCTATTTTAGTTGAATGAACATCTTCACCCCAGTAGAATCAAAAAGAATTTCGAATTGTTGAAAACGATGAGATCAAAAGGATGACCAAGAATTAATATTTGACGTAGTTTTACGTGGGAGTCATTTTTGATTTATTGTGAGGAGAACGACGAATCGTCTTTCTCTTTACCATAAATCACAAATAACTCCCACGGAATAACTTCATTAAAGAAGCGGAACCGCAAATGTTCATCTCAGCAAACAACCGCAACTTCATTATTATTCACTAAATGCTTCCGTCATTTCTAAAACAGTCCTTACTAAAACAAAAATTATTCAAATGCAAAATTTGAAATGGTCCTACACTAAAACTGACGCAGTATGAATCTACAAGGCTCTTAATTTAGTGCAGGAAAAATGATGTTTTTAACGACTATTTTTAATGTTTGCCAAAATGGAATTATTTTATTGCAGAGGAATCATTTTTTTGAAGGATAAAATGAAATTCATTTAATGCAGATTTACAACTCAAATCATATTATAAAAAATGAAAATATTGGTAATGTCAAGATAATTAAGGGAAATAAATTTCACTGCATAACTAGAGCTGGTTTAGCCAATGAAGATCTTCCCCGTCGTTTCTTTACTCATGTTGCTATTTCTTTTGCCGCAACCGGAATGAGCAACTGCCTGTTTATATAAGCAATTGCCACTGTATGTTTACAAATGTATTGTTTTAAAAATATTGGACAAGTACATGTAGATTGTTTCCAATGTTCAGAACCGTAAATTATTTGCCAAGTCTCTGTAGCACATTTTTCGTAGCCCTGCCAGGTTGACCATGAGTAGGACGTCATGTCGCTTCTGTAGTTGTTAATTGTAGTACGAGTCAGTGTTCCTGATGACAGCGACGATGGTATGTAGTACACAGTGAAGGTGTTGGTTGCTTCCAAACTCATAATGGGATGTTTTTTCATAAACCACGTAAAACCTTTGGACAACAGTTTAGTACTTACTGAAGGCTGTGTGACAAATATTTTGCTATTGACTGCTCCTTCTAACTGCGCTATTTTTGTTTTTGCTGGCCCGTACAACTTCTCCCGACGCCTTTGTTTGTAATTTGACAATTTTGAATACGAAATGGTACTACCTTCATCTTCAAGGGTGGAAAGGATTTGTTTCGGTTTCAGTTTTAGGTGCAGAAGTTCATTTATTCGGTTCTTCATGTCAATGTCAACACATTTGTCTTCAAATGCACGTGATTATGTTCCGAGTTATTTTTGAAGGAACTAATCATTTCCGGAGTGATCAGTATGTACATTCTGCAGGGGCACTCAGATCGACTTTTAGAGCAACGATAAAACACTTTCCTTCCAGCTTTGACATTAGTGGTGCTCTCAACTTTCCAATTCTGCTGTGCTAACATTTTGCGGGCGGATTTCTCGTTTGAACTTTAAAGATAGAGATAAGCAAATTAAAGATACGTTATGCATTGTCCATGCATTACCTATGCATTTTACATACATTACCTATGCATGTGGCATGTACAATGCATAATATAGAGGAATATGATATGGAATAATGCACTTGAAATCTGCAAAAGAAGAATTTGAAATTAGAGGATCAAAAGAAGTAGTTTGAATATTTTTCCAGGATTAAAACAAACACAAATCTGCAACCATGAAAAATAGCTGGCGAAAGATATTAAGTCATAACTGAACTCAGTTCAACTGAAGCACAATATTTAATATTTCTCAAATCATCCCACTCAATCTCAACAAAAGGGACATTGAGTTTGTACTTCTTTAGATCGAACAAAACTTATTCCATATGTGGTTTTAGTGCATTGTACTTTGATTTTATTTCCTGGCCTCTATTCTACTCCTTCCTGAAGAACTACCATTATTGAAAATAAAATTATTTGCAAACTCACTTGTAGTAAAAATTAACAACTAGCTTTCAATAAATAATTTTGTATTTAATAATTACAACTTGACGCTCAGTTACACCTCATATTCATAATCTTTAGCATATTTCCACAAATGCATGCAGCTGTGTAGAACACCTTTATGTTCAATTATTGCCAAAATCTACCTAGTTTTCCATTTTATTCATTATCACAGAACCCATTTTGACAAATACAGATATCGCGGAAGCTTTATTTTCTATGTGGTTGCGACAGTACTTCCGATTTTTTCATTATCTGCCTTTGTTTCCGAATTGGCGGAATCCGATCTCTCTCCAAGTCTCCAGCTTGGAGAGAGACCGCAAAAAGATAAACACCATTGTCCACAGCAATTTTAAGAATAGGTCTATTATCAGTTGTAAGAATGGAAACATACAGGTCCGATTTCCGCATTCACAAGGGTTCTTAATAAATATTTGTAGTGGTTATACTTTTCAAATTATTTCATTAAATTACAAAGTGAATAAATGTTTCTTAACTATATCGCTTTATTTCAGCCGTTATTACTTGAAAATGGAGACCGAGTTTCCGATTTTATCGTTCAATGCTCCGATGACATCAATTCACTTACACGTGAGAATGACTGTCTGTCTATAAGTTGTAATATATTCCCATTCTTCATCCAAACCAATCTATCCCGTCCAATGTAATAAAATTCATGCACAGAAAATATTTATTGAGCAAGAGTAATAATTTTATTCGTCATTTGAAAGTTACGATCCGTTTGTTGTAACTTTCATCTGAAAGAGAATGCGTTATCCGACAGATAAGGCGAATATTAAATAGGTTATGTCAATAGTCCTACAAAATCAAATCAACAACACGAAAATTGTTCCCAGTTTGATTGAAAACAACAATTCCACAAATTTACAGTAGTTTGTGCATCAGTAATTTAGTTGATGATTTATTTGAAATTAGTTATTCCAACTACAAAGAAAGACATATTACATTTACAAGTCAAATTTTTAGTTTTTCTTGTTGTAACAAAAATTTATTGCTGACCACTTCGTGCAGTACTTTTGATTCTTTGATTTGATTTATTTTACATTAAATGATGGGCCAGCACAAACGTACTGTTTCACTCAAGTAGACCTCAAATACAAATACAACGAGCATACATCACAATAGTTATAATATGGGCATGTGTAATCTTTAACGTAAGCCAAGAACAGTTTGTTAAATAGTGTCAGGTATATTGGTTAGATAACATAAATATAGTATAATCGAAGGAAAAAACTATGGAGTAGGGACTAACCATATATAGTGGCATCCTAAACACAAATCAAACAATGTGAAAATATATTAATTTGCTTTATAACACGAGGCGTGGTGTTTCTCAAAGGCACCATTTTGGAAATTCATCTCAAGCGCATAAGCACACCAATAACACAATTACATTATGCATAGAAATAAAAGCGAATAAGAGAAAGTACTCAATAAAAAACAGTTATATATTATTCGAATTCAAGTTTCAGACTACATGATTCGTCACCATCAACTTAAGGTAAATATACAAAACTATAAAACTTACCTAGTGAATTATCGAAATTTTTAACCAACAATTTAAGACTTTACACATTTCACAGATATATATGTAAACATTATTTAACATTTATTTGACGCAAGAAATTCAATTGAAATAATTTATCAATTTAATTAAAGTTTTCTGCGATCATAAAGTTTCGTTAGGAGGACGAGACCGACGAGACGTGGAAATTTCATGTGCTGAGCAATGTCACATATTTATTAGAAAAGTTGGCAGATTTGATTGGAGTTTTGACTCGCTTGATTCAATATGAAGTTGTATCCCACAATGATATGGAATACATTGTAAATTTTTAATTAACTTTTTAAAAAACAAATATGCATACCCAAGCAAATGTAACTTTTTAATGTGCTAAAATTAATAAATGAAAAATATGTTTAAATTTCAGACGTGAAAATATCCATGTAGTTGCTGTTGAATATTAACCATTAATGGTTACAAATAGAGCACTAACAATTGACGTAGTTTTTCGTGGGAGTAATTTTTGATTTATTGTGAAGAGAACGACGAAGATTTATCGTCTTTCTCTTCACAATACATCACAAATAACTCCCATCAAATAACTACATTGAAGAAGCGGCAAGGCAAATATTCCTCTCAGCAAAACCACTTGAACTTCATTATTACCCATTAAATTCATCGGTCCTTACTTCGGCCAAAATAAACTGCCTAAACTCAAAGAACTAATCTGATGGGTGAATAAATTTGTGGATGCTAATAGGAAAGGGTCGAAATTATTTGATATTCAAAAAAAATGTTGCATGATTTAGTAACAGTTTTTATTGAAATTCAAGCAAAAATTTTGTCAAAATTAAATTTATATATTTTGTGACATTGCGTTCCCATATTTAAAGTGAAATGATTAATTACATCAGGTTTTTTAACAAGGAATTTACGTCGATTTATATTTACATAGGTATATTTTAATTGTATCAGAATAAAATTTTCGTAGTCAAATTTTCAAACAAAAATTCAACATAAAAAGGGGGGTTGATTATTAGATTAACTGAAAAAGAAAAAGGTACGCATGTATTAAATAG
Source organism: Pogonognathellus flavescens (assembly GCA_019776165.1). Taxonomy (NCBI): domain Eukaryota; kingdom Metazoa; phylum Arthropoda; class Collembola; order Entomobryomorpha; family Tomoceridae; genus Pogonognathellus; species Pogonognathellus flavescens. The sequence continues at coordinate 17,915 of JABASD010001206.1, read as the reverse complement.
AGAACGCACAATGCTACATTTATTTGTTAAAAAAATATTTTCCATACAAAAATATTTATTAACAATTACTGCATCATTAACAGTAATAATACGATTTTCGAAGGTGCCATAATTTTAATTTGTACCATCTCAATTTACAAGACGCAATCGTGACTTCAGTCAGATAAGCGACAACAGCAATGACAGTACCACTGCATAAAATGTAAAAAATGGTGACAATATTTGAATTAACCAAATCCAAAGGTCTTGGTTCATTGATCATGCAGTGTTTGCACATAGTGAAATTCATTTTCGCAGAATAATAATCCCACTCAGAGTAGATTCCAGATTGCAGAACTCTGTACAATCGCTTGGTGTAATATTGAGATAGTAATTGATTGCTATCGCTGAAATCAAAAAATGCAGAATATGTGGATGGAAGGATATTTTCATTTGGCTCCCCAAAGTACATTTTTCGCTTCGTCATTATCCGTTTTCCATTGTCAATCCAATGCGATGCATTTAAGAATCTGTGTATCTCACTCATTCTTTCAAAATAAATGGAATTATTGCACTCGGAAATCCATTGCTGTGGAGTTGTATACGGGAACCCTGGATAGTACTTGTGATTTTCTGACACCTTTCTATTCACCGTGTCATTCACAGCGCCGGATATTTTATCAAAAAAATTATAATCATCCTGATCATTTATTTCCCTACAGTTTGGGATTTTACTGCAAGCTTGAAACGCTTCCTTGATTGTACATTCTGATTCGTTTGCTAATCTACCAAAGAAAAGATCCCACAATCCGATGAGAAGAATTTTGCGTAAAATTGTTCTAGGTATTAGGTATTAGGTATTATTTTATTCAGTGACAAGCGTTTAACATACGTTCTTTCCAAAACAATCACTCTATTGCTACAATGAAGGAAAAAAGTTTAATAATTAATTATCGTTCCTAGTCCTTTATACCTCTTATGACAGTGGTAATGTGAAATTGTTTTCACAGTTTGAGAATCTCTGATTCCTCCAATGCCTTGACCACTGAATGAATTAACATTATATATAGCAACATCATTCAGGGAACTAATTTTCAAAAATTGCTTCTCATTGGTTAAATCGACAATAACAATTCCTTTGTATCCGTTTGTTAAAATAATTCCCATCAATAAAAATGTCCCGGTGATGATTCTTAGCCAGAATTTGTCACTCAGATGTTTGGGCACGGAATAACTTATTTCCAAAATGTAGGCGTACAAAATTAAAACGAAAGGAACACTTTGTGTCATATTTGTGAAGAATTTTGCAATGTACAGACTGACTGCGATAAATGTAAATGATGTTGTGAGACCAATCCATAACGAAAATTGGATAAGCTGTATGTACGCTTCGAACTATATTTGGTAGCCATTCAACGACGTACAAGAAACAAAATTAAAAGATTCAGTTTTGATTGCAGTGACTACTAAATACGGATTAAAACTAAATTGAGGTTTTACAATTACTTTTGCAATCCTATTGATATCCCAAAAATGTACATTCAAAGTTTTATAGCCATATACAGAGTCATCATGTCTTCGATATCTAATGTCGTAATATGAATACATGTCGGTACATAATACTTGATACGAAGCATTCATGACTGTTTGAAGTATTATGGACATTGCAATTAAACGACTTGCTGGATCATCACTACTTCTTGGTTGATTTCTAAACGTCATAAATGGGACAAGACTGAACTGTTGACCAGAGGTTAAGGACTTAATTTCTGTGTCATTTACAACAACATGTTGCAATGCCATTTTTTTAAAGTCTGTCTACGCCCTGACTGGGAATTTAAAAATAATTCTGTGTTGTATTGAAAACATATTTTAGAACTGCCGTTACAATATCCTTCAGAGAGAATGAAAACTTTGCCGAATCGAGTAAGAAAAATACAAGTTGGTTTTTATCTAAGTTTATGTAAATAAAATGAAATAACCAAATCGCAGAAATGAATTCTGCTTTTATCTGGCTGCGCACTTGGGTAGAATATAAAATTTATATGACAATCTTCCTCCAACTGTGCCACTTCTCTGATTGGGTTGTCATAACTTGCAAAAGATAACAAAACATTTTGAAATATCATTTGAAAATGAAATAATATTTTTAAAGTGGAAGCCATTAATATGAATGGATTTCAAATTGCCGGCAACTAAGGGTCACTTTTCTTGCTTTAATAATTGTTTTAATATTTGCGGATTAATAAAACCCAAATGTACGTTATGAAAGATATAAAAAGCCAGCTACGAACCGTTGTATGGTCAGATATGAAGCTTGCAACCTTCTATTTTAATTTTGAGTTTGGCAAGGGCGATTATTGCCAAAGAAATTGAAATACTATTAATATTTAATTCCGTCTTTGGGAATTGAATGGCTTTGTAGCTATGGCATATGAATCAATCATTTAAATGTATTTTAGTTAAGTGAAACACAAGTTTATTTACGTTGATACATTGCACGAGGTAAATTACATAGTATATTAAACTGAGAAAAGAAATAAAAATGACAAGTTAAATGTGCTTTTGTGTTGTTCGAAAATGAAACGCCCTAATTCATTTAGCGTAGAACCATTATTTATCGAGTTAAAAAGGTTGGATATGATATCTCAATGTTGCTTTTATTTGCTAATTCATCTCGATAACTTCAGGGCAGTTTTATATAATTGAATCAAAGGAGAATATACTAGTTAAGAGGATGAGGAAATGTGCGACGAGAAGTTGTTCACAAATGCTTAGATGTTAATAATGTTTATTATTTGAGATATGCTTTAATGTAATACCTATTCGCTCCACCTAGCAATCATACAGAGTAAGGATTTTATGATTATGTAATTAATATTTATATATATGTCAGTGCATTTTCAATTGAATAATTTTTGTAACATAAATACACTATTAGTTTGCTATTCATAGGCAAAGTTCTTATCTAACTGGTGCATGGTGCAGACAGTTAGTAACTATATGCGCTATGACTTCTTATGTATAACGAGTAAGACCGAAAAATACTGCGTCTTCATGTACCACCTGTAACGTCTATGCCTATAGAGCTACTGCAGAAGCCACTATTTGCATACACGTGAAGCCTGAACTTTCAAATGCGGATTAACTTATATTTTTAAATCCGCGTTCAACAATAATTAGAATATGTAAATATTAAATATCGAAACAAAGAAAACTTTAACTTAAACTTTATTTAGGTCACCTATCTTATCTATGTTCTTTAACTTACCTACACCTAATTATAAAACTAAAAGATAATCTTAAGTACATTCACTTACGTGTTAATTCGGGAGCAAATGTCCAAGAGACTATATTCATGTTGCTAGAAATCCCCAAACCTACCTCATTTGGTTATGCGGTTGCAAACGCTGACCTCTTTGTTAAATACCCGCCTGACAATGGGTATATTAAGGGAATCAGGAACTGAACAATTTATCAGACAATTATTGACTGTTACAGAGTTGCTTTGACTCTTGTCTCTCTTGTCCTGGTGCTTATTCAGAGTTGGTGCTTTTCCGACAAAAGCTGCTTTGCTTACCAAGCCGTCCCTCCACTATTGCTTGAGTGCTCACTCGCAAGTCGTAAGTCATGTCTCGCTTTGCCTCACATTTGCTCTCTGCTATTTCTATGTACTTAAATACTTTTGCTTTACCTTAATAAATATTTATATTGTTGAATATTACAAACTATCCTCTTCCCAAATTATTTCATGAGACAATTTCAATTCCTAATTCACCTCATGTTTGCAGCATTGCCTTTGCAATTAAATATGTTAAGCTGAATAGTAATTCATTTTCTAGAATCCACTTAACCTTATACACCTGATGAGTTTGCATAACATTTCAATCAAACACACAACAAATGCAATACTAGTACCAGCGATGATGATGTAAAAAATAGTGACGATATTTGAATTGAACAAACTCAAAGGCCTTGGTTCATTTTTCGTACAATGTTTGCACCTCGTGAAATTCACTATAGAAGAATATGATTCCCATTCAGAATAAATTCCAGATTGTAGAAAGCTGTGAAAACGAATGGTGTAATAACTCATTAACAATTGGTTACCGTCACTAAAATCAATCGAAGCACCAAAGGTGGTTTCTAAAATTTTTTCATTTGGATTGCCGAAATATAATTTTTGCTTTGGGAGTAACCTTTTCCCATTAATATGCCATTCAGAATCGTTTAAAAATCTGTGAATCTGGTTACTCGTGTCGAAATAAATGGAATTGTTACATTCGGAAATCCATTGCTGTGGTGTTTTATATGGGAAACCGGGAAAAAACTCGTGGTTTTCGTCCAACTTTGTTTTTACAGTGTCGGTCACCTTCTTGGTCGTTCTTAGTTTTTCGAAAAAAACCTTAAATAATTCATTCCGTAACTCAGATTTACAAAATGATATTTGATTGCATATTTGAACCGCTTTAATGACAATATTTTCTTTGATGGTGTTTATCAAGTTATAGTAAAACGTGTTCAAGCTAGTACATTCACCGCTTCTAGAGTAAATACGGTACTCCCAGTAAGAACCTGTGAAATTCATGTGACAGTAATAATGAAATAATGAAACAGCAGACGTATATTGCTTAGCATTAAAAATAGATTTAGATGTGCCAAAAATCTTGATGTTGTATATGGCTACGTCATTAAGAGAACTAATTTTCAAGAATTGTCTATCACTTGTTAAGTCCACGATAACAATTCCTTTGTATCCGTTTGTTAAAATAATCCCAATTGCTAAAAATGTCCCTGTGAGGATTCTTAACCAAAATTGCTTACTCAAATGTTTGGGCAGGGAATAACTTATTTCCAGAAGGTAGGCGTACACAATTAAAACAAAAGGTACATTTTGAGAACGGTTTCTCAAGCAGTGAAATAAGTGCAGTACGAAACTGACAGAAATAAACGAAATAGCGAATACAATCCATAATGACAATTGAAATGGTTGTAAATATGCTTCAAAAGAAGTTTTATCACCGTTTAAAGATGTACATGACACAAAATTAATGGAATCAGTAAGTATTGGGGTAAGTAGCAAATATGGCTGTGGAGTTACATCTGGTTTTAAAAATTTTTGAAAATCATCCAACCTGAACATTACAGTTTTATAGCCATAATTTATATTTTCACGACTTCTATATTGTAGACGATATATATCATGCTCGCCACATAATTGTTCAATCGATTTATTCCTTGCCGTATTAAATGTTAAAGACACTGCCATTAAGCGACTTGCTGGATAATTACTATCTAATGGTTGTTTTCTAAATGTCATAAAATGTTGGAGACATTTTCCATCCTCAAACATGGATTTAATTTCTACATCATTTTCAATCAATTTTTGTAACGCTAATTTTTTGAAAACAATCATATTCCTTGATTCAAAGAATGGAACAATTACTTCCTTATATGTCAAATCTGTTATGTAACTGTTGCTGCAATATTCTTTTGAGTAAAAGTTTTTATCTAACCGAATAGGAAAAAATAAACAATAGCGATCATAAGCTTGAATGTGAATAAAATGAAGCAACTGAAATGCAAAAAAGAAATTTGTCTGTGCTGCATAAGAAGACAAAAAATGACTGTTTAAGTCGTTCAAAAAATTTGTCAACACAGAGCAAGTCTTTGTTGATTTGTTATCATTTTCCAACAGAAAATGAACTGTCGTGAATTCTGCGTGGTTGTAATAATAATGGTTTATGAATATTTGTTCGCGTTTCTCTGCGCCATAGACATGTCTATCTTCCTCTACTATAGGTACATTTAAGTTATTGACGATGTATTGTGTAAAGTATAATTCCATTCGACTTTGTGGATTGATATTTACTAAAATGTGAGCAACACAATTAAAGTGGGAATATATACGCGGAGATGATAAACGGCCGTGTAATAAACTCTTACGAGTAATGCATTGCAGCGGTTCCACTAAATAATAATGATGCCAACTACTGAAACCTAACTTTAGAGTCACATTTTCAAAACCTTCTTCAGAACAGTTGAATGCTTTATCAAAATACTTTTCCAGATTGTCCATACGAGTATAGGTAAACGGAATTTCGACATCTTTCAGCAAAATCAATTTCGATGATTCGTCGGTAAATCCAGTCGAAAATACACGTTTGTAAAAAATAAAATTTAAATAGCAATATTTTTCTAACTCTGCGATATTTTTAATTATGTTAGAAGAAACTGTGTTTATTAGGGCGATCGTTACAAGTAACAATGTGACAATTTTCGAAGTTTTATGGAAAAGTGGCATAACGCAAAGCAGCCTCAATTGACTTCTCTAACAAATATAACTTAGATAACCCTACATTAAAAATAATGATTCAGTAAGTACCATTTTTTTAATCAGTACAAATTTGGCGACAACGTAATAAAAGACACGAAAGCATGCTTCTAGCAAGTGTCGTAAACGATGTTTTCTCTGCGTGCTAAAAAGAGAATGAGTATTACAAAAAAAAGGCATTTATTTTCAGTTACATTCACTTGTAGAAAATGTGAACATGAAAATTATGTTAACATCGTGTACAGGACAATTCCACACAACATTATTTGAAATTGAAAGAACTGTCATTTTTTAAATACATAGTTATGGTATGGTTTTAGAACCTTGAACCTTTAAGAACCGTTAACTTGAAAGTAGAGAGACTGGTAAATTATTGACTTTCTGAGCAGGCGCGTAACTGGAATTGCTTTTTCTGGGGGAGGGGGAGAAGACAGTCAGTTTCAGCTTGTAAAAAACTGAAGAACACATCAAAATAGCATGTAACAAGAAAACAGTTTACTTATTTTGTTATTTTGGACAATAATTGATATTTTTAGCTGCTTTATTTGAATATTCAAAACATATCTAGTGTAGGTTCTGGAAATTAAAGCAGGGGTACCTGTGTGACATTTGACTCAATTAATATACGCCTTTGCTTCGGAGTATGAACAAAAAACCTCACTTTATTGGCTAAGGCAATTTAAGTACATACTCTAATTTAGAAATTCAACTTTCTAAAACTGTCATGTATTTCGAGTACCATGGCGTGTATTTAATATCTAATTTAATTAATGTAATTCGAGTAGTATGTCTTATGTGCCATTACTCTAATATAATGCAAATTGCAATTTTGCGTTGAATTGGCTACTGTTTTAATATAAATAAAATTTACACAGCATTTGCAGTTTCTTTAGTAATTCATCAAGAAATCACTTTTATGAATTTTTAATATGTGTGGATTTCTTAAAGTGTTGTTTCTAAACGATGTGTCATTCAACCAGAGACCCTTCTATCATGCGTGAAGTTTTGAAGCCTTCTATTTAAATTATGAGTTCGTCAAGGCGCACTATTATTACATATATTCTTCAAAAACTTATTAATATTTGATTAATACTTCGCAGCTATGACGTATTTATCAATTATTTTAATGCATCTCAGCTAAGCGAAAGCCAAAATTATGTTATAATACAATCACACATTGTAGTAATATCCTATTGCTGACTATTTGTGCATGTATAGTAATACCAAGAATTAGATGTACGAAGCTAGACATGTAAAGTGTGTGACTAACTGTTTGTCACACCTAGCCGTCATGAAGGGTAATATCATTTTTACTATTTATATTTAACATTATATACATTTTTAAACAAACCAAGGCAAGGGCGTCGTATTAATGTGAAACACACTTCAGATTTTTGAGTCACGCACAACTTATTTCAATGTGATAGTCCAATTTAAATTAATTGAATCAACTTCATGGTATATATGATATATTATTGACTCTCAAGAATATCTTCAAGTAGGTCTTTGAGATATACCACTAATGATATTGAATCTAAACGATTCGTAACCCGTATTGACCTTCTACAAAAATTGCTGCTGATGCGAGACCTGTATTTCTGAACAAATATTTTTAAATTGTCCTGTTAAAACTTATGAATACTGAACTCATTTCATTTAGTTTTTCAACTCGTTTTAGTTTTTTAATTATTATTTTAACAGTTGGTTCATCCAGTATTAAAGTCTCTTATAAGAACTCCATATGACTGGTTGGTGCAGTTGTTGACGCTGTCAACTCAGGTCGGATGGAAGACTTCGAAAGAATTCGAGTGAAATGGCGGCAATAATCATTGTTGAATAAGCACGAGAAGGCGTTGACAGACAAAATTCGTCTTCTTTGTCCAATGGAAGTAAGTACTTTACTAGTTACTACAACGAGTATTTATTTTGTACATTCACTCATTCAATTGTATTCCATGTATTCGGAAACTTGCAATTAATATCTTCAAAATTAATTAAATTAAATACATTGTTTCGTAAACAGATGGCCTTTAAAAGACCAGCGACAGAAAGAACTTTAACTTTTCAAGAAATTGCGTCTGAAACAAAGCTGAATTAGCTGAAGGAAGATCAAGTGGAAATATACGTCATGAAGGCTATTGCCAACGGACTATTAAAAGGTCATACAGATGAGATTTCCAAGAAAGTTCAGATGACATGGGTCCAACCTCGAGTGTTAGATCGTGTACAGGTGAATATTTAATATTTGTTTTCCTAGGCAGACATTAAGTGTAGTTAATAGTTGTTTAATATCGTGATAAATTATTTTCGATAATAAAATTAATGTCCTGGTAAAAATTATTAGATTGGAGGAATGGTGAGTCGCTTGGACGGATGGAAAAATGAAATCCCAAAATTGGAAACAATGGTCGAAAAGAATGCAGCGGATATTCTACTCTTATAATCAAAATCGTCAGTAATTGTGCACATGGATGTATGTAATAATATTGTATGTTTCAATCCAATTCAAAGAAATGTGTGGTACATTTATGTATGTTTGTCCTGAATGAATTGAAATCGGTTGGTTTGATAAAAATAAACTATCTAGAATACATTTTTGTTATGTAAGCAATTTTTTAAAAGCAAAGTAATCCTTTTTAAAAATCTAGTTATCTATTTTAATATTTCAATCTGTTGAATAGCATTTCATTTTATTTCAAAATAATTTTCTCGTAATTACATTGGTGTATTTTGTGGAACAAAAACCTACTGCATTCATAGCTTTGATGACATGTTGGTCTTGCATGTAATATCTCCAAATGAATCCAGCGACCAAGAATTACATCGACTTGCACTGAAGAGAGATGTTATTGAAAACAGAATCAGTCAGGGCAGAGCATGCAGAAATCAAATAGAAGCTTTTGGTTGGACGTTATATACATTTACACTTATTTTTAATGTTTAATTATCGGATAGTTTTTAAAAACTGGATACTTTAGAATAGAAAATGATTTTGACAAATAATGAATTGCAGAAAAAAGAAAAAGCTCTTCAGAAATCCGTGAAGCAGATGGACGCTATGGAATGGTGTGCCAAACAAACGGGAGAGGAATAAGAAAGTCAAAGAGAAATTCAGGCTCATATGGAAGAACCAAAAGATCTGACGGCAATGATAGCAGAAGCTGTGTAATATTAAATAAATAAATGTGCAATGTTAAATTATAATCAACCTACCTAACTGTAAATAAAACCTATCTGTGTATTTATATCCAGAACTGAAATTGTCGTTTTGCAAATGGAGAAGAATCATTTACAAAGAGCCTGGAATGATACGATTGCCGTAGTCTGTGCACGAGATGAAGCGTTGAACGCAGCCAGAGACATTTTAAGGTAATTTATCTCTAAAAATGTCATTTTAAAATATATCACACGTAAAAAAGTTCAATTGCCGAATCATATTGTTTATAACATTTTCCTTTGAAAGAGGGACCAAAGAAGAACTGAAAATTCTTGAGTCGTAATCACTATCTTTGAACAAAGCAATTGTGAAGCTACGAGCATTTGACAGTTTTGCTTCATTGAAGAAGAATGGAAGAACAAATTATTCGTCGCCAGTTTTACTAAGTGGAAACAGACAAAGGACATATTGTGTTTCAATTAAACACATTACAAGAAATTCGACAAACATTTGACGACGAACTTGTACGAGAGAACGCCGCTGTGATAAGAAAAGAGAAACTTGCTTCGGACCTCGACGGAAACTTGAAAAGCTACGAAATCAAAAAGCAAGTCTCGAAGATGACATTTTGACTGCAATTCAGCAACAAAGTACACTGAATAAAGTTGCTGCTCGTATCACCGCGGAAGTTTCGCCTATTAGAGAGAAATCTCTAGCTTTGGAAACCGAATTGGTGAAAGTAGAAAATGACATGACACGAATTGCCGTAGAAGTTGAAGAACTGAGAGGTCAGATTGAATCATTCATCACCGTATTCGGATCTAATCTCAGATGTTTATTTTCAAATGAAAGAAGTACCAGAAGACTTTTTTTGCTGATATTGTAACATCCAATAACTTTCTATTCAATTGTCTTCAAAGACTGTCGTAACATTTACTGTATCAACATTTAATCATTTATGTAACATCCACTCATTTATTGTGGATTTACGTGTACTGATAATTTTAATTTGTAGTAAGTTTACTCTTGTAATTTGTTATTGCCTTTGTAGTAGATATTGTAAGACACAGTCAAAATTAAAATGTTTCATTGTTACAATTTTGCGTGTAAACACTTGTATAACTTGTTGTGTAATACAGGTATAACTTATAAATGTTATTAATTACTATTGTACAAATTATTAAGCATCCTAGACAAAACTGCATGACCAGGAAATAGCATGATACATGGCATTGTAAGTTTTGGTAATTGATAGGTATCTAGATTTAAGCACGTGCATTTTTTGCTGCGTCTCATTTACAGTGTTTATCCATGAGATTGATATTCTTAACTGTTAATGTGCATTTCATGTCTTGTCTGCCTACAATGGCCTATAACAATTACAAAACTATAATACAATTTTCTATAAGTTACTTGGTATTATAGAAAATGAAATATGTCTATTATTTTGTCTCCATAGATTTAAAAAATATTTTAATTAGCAAAATTCGATGGCCAGAGGTTTGTTAATAAAAATTAGACTTCACGCTTGTAATCGTGGCCTAAATCCTTGTCTTAACCAATAGGGCTCTTTGCCATTCCTCGGTAAAATTAATATTAAACTTGTGCAGACAGTTAGTTTGTGCTATAACTTTACATGCTTAACACGTAAGACCAAAAACTACTGTGTCTTCTTGTACCAATTGATGAGTTTGCATAAAATTTCAATCAAATACACAACCAATGCAATACTTGTACCAACGATGATGATGTAGAAAATAGTGACGATATTTGAATTGAAAAAACTCAAAGGTCTTGGTTCATTTTTCGTACAATGTTTGCACCTCGTGAAATTTACCGTACAAGAATATGATTCCCATTCAGAATAAATTCCAGATTGTAGAAAGCTGTGAGAACGAATGGTGTAATAACGCAATAATAGTTGGTTACCGTCACTAAAATCAATCGAAGCACCAAATGTGGTTTGTAGAATGTTTTCATTTGGATTACCGAAATATAGTTTTGGCTTTGGGAGTAACCTTTTCCCATTAATATTCCATTCAGATTCGTTTAAAAATCTGTGAATCTGGCTACTCGCGTCGAAATAAATAGAATTGTTACATTCGGAAATCCATTGCTGTGGCGATTTATATGGAAAACCTGGAAAATACTCGTGATTATTATCAATCTTTTTTCTCACAGATTCAATCACTTTCTTCGACTCACGCAGTTTATCCAAGAAACGTTTAAATAACTTTTTATGTAATTCATGTTTGCATATTGGTATTTGTTTACATGTTTCAATCGCTTTTACGATTGTATTTTCTTTTTCCGTTGTTATCAAGTTATTGTAAAAATCGTTCACACTAATACAGTCCCCTCTTTTATAGAAAACTTCGTACTGCCTATGTGTACCTGTGAAGTTCATATGACAATAGTAATGAAATAATGCAATAGCCACTGGATATTTCTTATCATTTTCAATGGATTCAGACTTACTGAAAATTTCGATGTTATGTATGGCCATGTCATTAAGCCAATTGATCTTCAAGAATTGTCTTTCATTTGTTAAATCCACAATAACAATCCCCTTGTAACCGTTAGTTAAAATTATTCCCATCGCTAAAAATGTGTCGGTGATGATTTTTAACCAAAATTGTTTACTCGGATGTTTTGGTAGAGAAAATACAACTTCCAAAAGGTAAGCGTACAAAATTAAAAAAAGGAACAACGTTTTGAGCACGGTTTCGTGTAAAGTGTGCAATGTGCAATACGAAACTGATAGAAATAAATGCAATAAAGAATCCAATCCATAATGACAATTGAAATGGTTGCACATAAGCTTCAAAAGAGGTTTGGTCGCAATTTAAAGATGTACATGACACAAAATTAATAGCATCAGTAATCATTGAAGAGTGTAGCAAATACGGCTCTGGTTTTGATGCTGGCCGTAAAATGATTTCATTGTCCTCAAAACGTATTCTTAAGCTTTTATAGCAGTAGCCTTTTTCTATTTTATTATCAAGAACATACAAATCATCATCGAAAGTACTGCTGCATATTTGTTGAGATGATTTATTTAAAACTGAATCAAATATTATGGACACTGCAATCAAGCGACTTGCTGGATAATTTCTATTTAGTGGTTGATTCCTAAATGTCATAAATGGGATTAGACATTTTCCCTCAGAACTCGAATACATCCTTCCTGCGTCAAGTTCCCAAACCTTTTGTATCGCCAATTCTTTCAAAACTTTGATATCCCTCCATTTATCGTTTGAAAAATTTACTACGCTACGCTTTAAACCAGTAATGAAACTGCTGTTACATAATACTTCAGCGTGAAAATTTTTGTCGAATCGAACAATAAAAATAGATAATAACGATTGTCAATTGTAATGTGAATAAAGTGAGATAATTGAAATACAACAAACAAATTTGCTTTTGATACGCTAAATTCGCGATACTCAAAATGATTGTTTAAATTATGCACAAAATTTGTCAATGCAGAACAAGCTGTAATTGAAGTATTTTTATAGTCCAGTAGAATATGGACCGTCGTGTATTGTGCATGGTTGTAAAAATAATGCCCTTTGAATAAATTTCCTTTTATATCTGAGCGGTCGTCCACTATGGGTACAGTTAAACTATTGATGATGTAATGTGTGAAGTATAATTCCATTCGACTTTGTGGATTAATATTAACTAAAATGTGAGCAACACAATTAAAGTGGGAATAAATACACGGAGATGATAAACGTCTATTCAGTAAACGCTCTCGATAAATACATTGCAGCGGTTTAACTAAAAATATGGTACGCACAAAAGAACCCAGAACCATATTTTCAAACATTTTTTCAGAACAGTTGAATGCTTTATCGAAATAATTTTCCAGATTGTCCATACGAGTATAGGTAAATGGAATTTCGACATCTTCAAGAAGTTTCAATTTCGATGACTTTCCAAAGACTCCACTAGAAGATACACGTTTGTAAAATATAAAATTTAAATGAAAATATTTCTCCGCTTCTGCGATATTTTTAATCGTGTTACAAAAAACGTAGTTGATTGAGAAAATTGTTAGAAGCACCAATATGATTACTTGCAGAGTTATATGTGAAAACGACATTTTAAAAATAAACATTACATAAATTTACCAGCAATTGTCAAAAACGCTTTTGATTCTGGTATTAAACGGGGACGTGTGTTTGAAAGTATGAAGCATTCATAATTCTTTACATGGATGTTTGAAAAAAATTAATGTTGGTTAGATAGACTTACATTTACAACAACTTCCTGATTGCAAAATGGCATAGTAAATTATTATTTAAGAAAATATTCTACAGTGTAGCTTAAAACTCAAGAACCTGCTTAGTTAGATAGTCAGCTTAAAAGAAAAGTTACCTGCAAAAAATCAAATTTCTGGGTTTTATATTTAGGAGAACCCATCCTGCCAAGGGTGTTTCAGGCTATTACTTTAATTCGATAAATATACTTTTATCTAATGATTAAATTATTATCCTATATTTACCAAGAACCCAAGGATTCTCGAACGCTTAGTACATCACTTTGGCTTAGAATAAGTGTACGAAGGTCAACTATCGTATTTTAGTTTGGCACTTTATTAGTGACCAAGGGGGTTTATATTTCGATGAATATTTTTCTGTGAAAAAATCCTAATAATACCCAGATGGGCTGTTATTAATTGCATGGATGATTATATTTCGATAACAAAATTTTAATTTTGTCATCTCCATCAATTCGTCATCCAAGTACATTTTCGTGTGTAGAAGCAGGGGTTATAGTTTCAGACGAGATGAGAGCTCTGGAAACACGCTATATTTGTGAGAGTTGTTCCTGTATCCAGGTGTATGGAGTTTTATAATTTGGGGAGCAAAATAGCAAATGGTCAATATAACCCCTTATTTGGGGGGCTTTGAAAACCATTGGTCACTAAAATCGGTCGTACGGTAAATGTACAATGTACATTTAATATGTACATTGTACACATATTAATTAAATGTACTGTACATTTAATTTTGACAAGGAAAAATTAACAACCATATTATGCAGTACCAAAATCTAGAACGGTCCTTATTGAACAGAATGTCATTACTTGTATTCAATTTTAAACAATTAATTGCGACAGGTAAACAGTAAATAAAATGTAAAGTCAAATCAATAAACTTTATGTATCCATTAGGCATATTGTATATATTCGTTAGGTAAATTGTATGTATCCAATAAATAGATTGTAGGTGCACATTAAATAAATGGTAAGTATCAATTAGGTAAATGGTTTTTATCAAATAAGCAAATTGTATGCATCGATTAGGCAAATTGTATGTGTCTAAAAAATGTGAATATTTTGGTTATTTTGGAGCAAAAACTCAAACTATTCACTTGTTTTTTCGAAACTATTTAGAGTAAGTTACGTAAATTTGGTGGGTAACATAGTACCTTATGGGCCGTCTAGATACGTTCTAGGTTGCATAAATAAATTTGAAAAGTTAAATAGTTTCCATTCTTAAAATAAGTTTATTTCTATAATCCTAAGTATGATAATGCTATATCTCGCACGATTGCAATACGTGCAAATGCACGTTTGCTGTTTACTTAATTTTTGAGAGAAAGCGTTTTACATGAAGGATTATTCTAGCCTATTTTCAGATGGAATACATTAAAATATTGCAAAGTATTTATTTTGGGGGTTGTTACTTCTCAACTCTTGCTTATCAAAAATGACCGCAACTGTAAATTACATTAAAATCCCCTGTTGTTCCAAAACTGATATGCAAAATGCCAAAATCGACAGTTAACCATTAAGTGTTCCAGTTTTCTTCAATGAATCGATTTTTGCATATGAGTATTTCTGACACTCTCATTACATAATATTATTACCTCTCCAGTTTCCATTTCAGAAATTGCATTTTATATAAATTAATGTAATAGAAAAACACACCCTTTGTATAATATATAAAGTAAAGTATTCTAGAATTTTCTGCTAACTTAAATATAAAGTTTTGGACACAATTATGCCATACCGTTTTCAAATTTTCAGTCAAATATAAGCAAAACTTTTAAGCTTTTATGTACTGTCTTTGCATGACTAAAATTCATATAAAAATAACACTGTCTAATGTGAGTTTTAAAGGAGAGATAATTTTGAATTTCTAAAAAAGAACCATAACTCTAACAGAGCCAAGACAATAGACCAACCGAAAACATATCTGTGGTATTATAAACTGCATTAAAAATACTTTTATACTTACTTTTAACTGACCTTTCAATTCTCAGTGATACAATTAAAGTTTACCAAAAAATCAAAAATTGTACTACTGTAAACATTGCATGTGAAATTAGTTGCGATACTATCGTACCTACACTAAAAGTAGTTTCGTAAATAATTCACAATATATCACCTAGAAAGTCATGAATACATATACACGAATCTTATACGTGAAATTGTTTTTAACCGTCTTTTATTTAATTCACAACGAATTGTCAGCACATTCTGTGTTGACATCAGACAGCACCAATATTTTAACATCGTTAGCAGAGTGGGAAAGTGAATGCTATATCAATTTCATATTTTATAGGAGTACCTCTCGGAAATTTAACGAAACTGTAATGTTGGACTTATTAGAAGATGTAAGAGTTCCATATACTTTCATACGACTAGATATTCTAGTAAATAAATATGAACTAGAGTATAAATGCTCGTATTTACATATTATGCAAAGTTACTATAATTGTGAAAACTCTCGCGATACTTTTTTGAAATTTTTAATTGTATCACCTCAAAAATATTCTCGTTTCACTTGTCTGGATCATAACCTAGTGGAACTGAACGTTAATAATAAAACTGAATGGTGGTTTACAGAAACTGTTATTCTACATCATAATAATTTTACTAACTATTTTTTCTATAGCAATGCTCAATACACAACAATTCATATTATACTTGATAATGTGTATCAAGAAGATAAAACTCTTACACCTGACGATCAATGGGCGAATACAATTTGGCATTTCCTTCTGCTCGTAGAAGCATACTATTCCGACTTCCGTATCACCAGTCTTAACATGTTTTCAGATGAGCTATTTCATTATGTTTATATCCCAATCGGGAACAGCATTTATGTTTATTTTCTCACGCCTATGGTGGTTTCAGGATTAAATAGCTCTTCCGCATCTTGGTTACAGGAAGTTGGTGAATTCGAATATCAAAATGCAGATATCAAACAAGAACAAAATAAACAGTTTCGACAAATGACGGTAGTTACGTTGCTAAATACGATAGGCAGACTGAAAAGTATAACTTTTGAGTGGTATAATAACACCAATTGCAAACATTGGGAGATACTAAGGTTTGGTAAAGTACCACTGGAAGACCCTTCTACAACAAGTAAATTAGTTAGTATTTCAAGCGTATTCGAAACTATTATAAACTCATCTCAGAAGATTTGCGTTGATGCCGATGATGAATACGTATTTGAATTAGAGTCAACTATTAAAATAATTTGGAAATTAAAAGTGTCTTTTCAAACGTCTAATAGCATTAATCCCAATTCGATATTACTTAAAATTTCGTCAATGAATTTTTTGTCGTGCTCTTCGATAAATGGAGACAATACATCATTTGGGGCGTATACTCAACCATTTCAATATATGATGTGGATTGGAATTATTACATCATTTGTTGCTACCACTCTTACTATTCAAGTAACACTTTATTTGAAAAAAGAATTAGATAATGTCCCTTTCGTTTTAATTTTTTATGCATATCTAATCGAAATCAGTTATTCGCTCCCTAAAAGTTTGTCCAGTGTTTTTTGGCTTAGGATCATCATCGGTACGTTTCTATTGATTGGAATTATAATAACAAATTGTTATAAGGGAATTGTTATTGTCGATTTAACCAGTGAAAGAAAATTCGTGAAACTAACTTCATTGAACGATATGGCACACTACAACACAATTTCCACTGGTCAACCTATTCAAAACTATGTTTCTCAAAAAGACTTCTTACGACAATTAGGGATTCATTACTGTTGCTACAAAATATACGCATTACGTAACCCAGGCGCATTCAATACAACACTCTATAACACACACTGGGATATACATAATCCGTGCTGGTTTGAATGTACGTTTGGATTGGTGTACTCCTCAGAATCCAAACTTGGTACCATAGATCCAAAATTTTTAGAAATATGTAACACAATATCGGCTTGTAAATATGATTACTATTTTCATTTTCTGTATTTAAAAGACAATTTTCTCAATTTTGGTGATCCTTCATCGCGGAGAAAAATTGGAGACAATGAAAAAATTGTAATGACTAATCATTTTTTTCCTCCAGGATATCCAATTGTGACCCCACAAATGTGGATTTCGAAATGCAACAATTCTGCCTATTTCTATGACAGTAGTCAGCAACATTGGTTTTTCAATGAATCAGAG
>JABASD010001205.1:0-45180 GCA_019776165.1 Pogonognathellus flavescens | reverse complement strand
AATACGTATTTTTCCTTAAATTTCCGAGGTACCTTTCTTCCAGGATTTTCAACCCTGGTCTACAGAGTATACGAACAGGAAGGACGCTGGCTGTATTACTTAATATAATATTATGAAAGTTCAATGGCTGCACTCAAAAGTTTTATTATAATACTATCTGTGCGTATGTGTATCAAGTCCCGGTTAGTATGATAAAGGGTGGTGGGCGTTTCTTGACGTAGTTAATATTATAAATTTCATATAAATAATAAATTTTCTATATACTGGAGGAATATGAAAGTAAAGTAACACAAAGTATAAGCAACTTGGACTTGACTTGAGCCTTACATACTAGAAAGGAAAGCGTAGCTTAAGTTTGATGGTATTACATAGGGAGCGGAAGTATTGTCGAAACGTTTTGTGCTGAGGTGGGAATATTAGAGTGGAGTGTGGAGGATAGTTTTATATATACAATGAGTAAAGGCACTTACCCATCATCTAATGTAATTCAGATGCCATAACATGATGGGATATTATTGAGTTGATGGGCGGACGGGAAAACGATGCTGTTGATGTGCTGTATAATTTTCTTGTGTAGCTAACAAGTTTATGTATAAATTCCGAAAGATCTAGCGAATACTTTCACTGCGGAAATGGCTACCATACACACATTTCAGCGGAAAGCAATCCCTGCAAGCGCACTCAAGTCTACAATCCTACATTGTTGCAAGAACAAAACAATATTACTTTAAAGACACAGTTTAAACATGATTTAAACTTCAAATCCAATCATGCGTCTTGCGTTTCTACATTGCTAGAAAACAGATTTCAACAAACCACTTAGAATCATTGTTTTCTTCACTGCACAACTTTCTTCTGTCATCTTTTAAACTTTTCTTTTTCATAAAGGCAGAAATAAATGCCTTCCTTTAAACGTATGCTTGGTAAATACATTCTTGTATATAATACCTAACAAAGTCGGAGTAGTAATTTAACTTCCTGCAATAAAGTACTATTCGCTTAAAAGAATTAGCAATAAATAAATAACTTGATCGGTATCTGTACATCAATAAATTACATACTCGTCTCGTAGTGCAGTACTTACAATATAAATAGAGAAACGGATTGTAGTAATGAGCGTGTACAAATCAATAAAGACGAGTCTGGTACAAAGACTTGCTATATTCCCTTTAATGTTTAAGGAGGACCTAATAGTAATAATGCATTAAAATCAAAATCATCTCTAGCATTGATTATAAATATAAAACAATGTGGTGTGTGTACTTCGGTACAAATGTTCTACAAAATACGGAATTTGGAAATAATCCCTGACCCATGAAAAAAGAATAAAGGGCGAAAACTACCAAAAGTTTCTCTAGTGGAATTTTCCGTATCAAGGAAGCCAACCTTAAAAACTAAGCTATATAATATTTATAAAATATACTTCCTTGATGTTTAATATATTGGTAGGTATAAAAAGGGAAAAGGGTGCGTGGCTAGTGTGTCTTAACTCTTTCTTGACAACACAATCGTTCTTCACTATAAGAAATCGTGTGCATTACAAATAAAGTAGAAACATGTGCAAAGTAGCTTACTAGTTATATATTTTATATTTAATATTATGTTACGCGTAGAAAATGCAGGGAAGGAAAGTGGTATTCGCCAAGAATGAAGTTGTTGAAGCGAGGGTTTATAGCCAGGATATGGTGTGACCATTTGGAAATGTGAATTGACTGTCTCATCTTCATCATGATAATAGTAGGCGGTTGGTTGGATTCTTGTTTGCACCATTCCTCATGCTCGTGCGTTTTGTTGTATTCTGTAGTAAGTGTGCGTTATACATTTTGCAGAATTTCATTTGTAAAAGCGTAGCAGCGACTCTTTGTCCAGAATACCTTAAACAGTATTAGTTTATATGATGATCTAGTAAGTACAAGCTTTTTACTTCAGAATTTGTTAGGAAGGAGTATAGAAAGGAAGACAAAAATGTGAGAGCAAGAAGCTTTTAGTTTCTTGGGTACGGTGCCTAGTATTTCTTTTGAATTTATATCCTACGGTTTGTTTCTCCGAGTTTACTGTTTTGAAGTAGAATCTAATTCTATTTCGGATTCTCGTGTTTCAAATGAGATGCTAAGCTTTTCCTTTTGAATGCTGGAAATAAAGTAGGCTAACGTTCTACTGTTCCAAATAGCTAGACATAACAGGTTAGTTTGTGTTTGTTAATTTGTCGGAAAGAGAAAATTCTATTTCTAGAATTCTTTTCTTTTCTCAGCATCCAGGAACTACATTTATAATGTATGTCCCTTTTTTTCTTTGCTAAGTGGGAACTTCTTTATTTTTATATTCCATCATACAACTGTATATAAATGGGACTATATGTACCTATATTGATTAACATTTCATTATGAACAAAGCTGGTATGTGTTATTCAAATTATGTAGTTTTATTTCTTCGGATTGATTTTATTCTTTTTGTCAGTTGTGTTTTTGTTTAAATAAATGTTATTGTTATTTTTCAATATAATTACGTTTTGAGTTATTAAGAGCAATGATAAAGGTGTAGCAAGCTAAAAAATTATATAACACGCCTTATATGAAATTCGGATTTGGTTAAGTAAGCTCGTAGAGAGAATTAGGTACTATTACAGATATATTGATTAATATGGTGCTACACAGATTATGCAGGCATTTAATCTTGTTTAATTTTGTAATAGAGAAAGTAAAACTTGGAATTTATTTCACAACAACAAATATTGTCTTTTGTTCGAAAAGGAGATGATATAGTAGCGATTCGTCTTGGAAGCTGCAGTGCACTGGAGTCTAAAAGCATATGCATTTTCAGACACACACTTTCGGGTGTTAAACACTGATAGCAGTAATGCTTTGGAAAAGAGGTTTTTGACGTTTCATGTTGTTGTTGTTGCCGCTGCTGTAGTTTGGAGTAAGGAGAAAATTGTGAGTCGGGACTCGGGAATGACTTATTGTTAGTGAAATCATATTTTATAGGCGTATGGTTCTTGTGTGTGTATTTGTGTGTAACGGTAGGTATATGTCTTCTCTCTGCCTCTTCTCTTTTCTTAATGTTTGAGTTCTTGTTGTGAGAAATCATCTCCACTCTGTATATTGTTCAGCGTGGTGTCAGTCTGCTGGCGAGATAGTTTTTCTATGATATTATGATGACTATGATACACTTTGAACATATAAATAGATAGAGGCGGATGGAATAGTAGTCTTTGGCCCGTAAGGCATAATTTAGTTTGCTATGTATAATGTGGACACATTTGAACTGGATATTGTAGAGACTGTAATATTATTATACCGCTATACTCCTTGCATCGTGTCTATATTGTAAAATATATTCCTCTTTGCGTTTTGTGATCTTCTTGTGTTGTGGATAATATAATATAGTTGTTGAATATATGTAAAATGGAATAATATGAGCAGAGAATGTCAAAAACATTCGTTCCTGGTGGTGGAGCAGAGTTCGTCAGAGCGTAAAATCAGACAAGACGAAAAAATATGGAATAAGTAAAGAGACATGGAAGTAACCAAACAAACTGCGATACGATACACACTTCCTCTACACTACAGTACACACTACGTACATATTATGTATATTGCAACTCCCAGGTCTTCATGTGCATATTGTGGCATCCAGATCCCTCATTCTCTCTCTACCACTACAAACACTACAACTACTACGACGACCACCGCAGAAACCTGACATTTACATTGAAATATGAAGATGCACACATCAGGGCATGGCACGCTTACAAAAACTAAAACCCACTGTGTGCAGTAGTTCAAATTGAGACACGGAGAAGAAATAGGTAGCTGCTCCTGTGTGTGTTCTGCGGTGGCAGTTGCAGAGAAACGGGAGAGCGGAAGATGAGCAAAAGCTATGGCAGCCACTCCTAACCAAACAAAAAGAGAACACACGGCGATGCATGCATGGATGTAACGAAACCGAAACCAAAAGTCTGAGACGATGTTGGTCTCATCGGTGTGTACCCGTTTTCTTTTCGGGGTGGTGGCGGGTAATAATAGGTAGAGCATCAAAACACGGTCAAAATGCATGAGCAGTTTCATCCTGTTGAGGTAATCCTTAGATGTTATTATCATCAGAGATCCTTTTGGCTTATAACTCGATGCAATCCTCTAACACTTAATCATAATCATTAGACGTACAATTTTCATGGTTTCATCCGCCAATTTTAGCTGGGAACACGAACCCACAGAGGAAATTCTAGCCAAAAGATTTTACAATATTTTTCTGTGGTTGTAAAACCCCGCTGAAGAGTATGCATGAATCAATGCCAACTGCAATGCATTTATGAAATTACGAAAATAGAATAAATGTGCGTAACTGTTATTTCTCATTTTTTCACAATTCTATTTATGTTGGCCCATTAGAAAATCAGCTTTTAGCTTCACATGTTTGTCCCATATGACACTCTAATGTGCATTTTGATTTCTTCATTGAGCACATTAGAATTAGAGAAACATAATACAAGCTGGGAAATTCTCCGTATCGGTGTATGTAATTGTGTGGAAGGTTTTTCTGTTTAGAATCTCATTGAAAGTTCCAATGGAACTGCACGGACTTTAGATGTGGAATAGTTTGTCGATTCCACTCAATCACAGAAAGATATTTCTATTTCAGCAAGTTTCCAGTTAGATTCAATCAAAATGATGCATCGAGTAGCATAGATTTTCGTCCTAATCCAATCCTCATGTCAACAGCACACACGTACATGTATATTTCAAGTTCTGTGCTGACTGCTGAAAATATTCCAGGCAGTTGGATTCTGCACACTACTGTGACTACGGCAGGCAACTCAACAGTCAACACCAGATGAGATAAGATCATTACTCTTCTTATCTCGTCTAATAGGTTTCCCTCCCGCCAACTTACTCTTTTCTTCTTCCACAAACTACTACCGGGTTGTATGCACTCTGCCACATTCTACTGCCACCGTAGTAGCCACCCAGTCAAAATTCTCATTTCTTCCTATACACCGTCAGTAGGCACAGAACAGGAGTGAGGTAACTTGATCGAATACATTCTTTACGTATTCATATATACAAATGTTATTCCTAGTTTTTACCTACTCTTCCTCTTCATTTCATTTCCTTACATTCATTTTCCATTGTGTTTGCTGTATTCAATAGAAACCAAGAATGCCTTTCTCACATTTCTCTAGTTTGCTACACACACATACACCTGAGTGACCTGAGAAAGTGTTCTGCAGCTACGCTGTGCAAATCTCTACAGGAAATATTCAATTCACTACCTCTCAAATTCAATTTCCATAATATCCTTTTTTAGTAAGTGTTTTATTCACTGCACACGCACCAACTAACTAATCAGGAGCAACGTCGAGATTTACTATGAGTGTTACTTTCTATTCCAACTTTGATAGCAGATTCTATTTATTTTATACTCTGTAGTCAATCATACAAGAAAAATGTAACGTCCACTTATGTCTTTGTGCTCCATGCAACGAAAATACACAGGTAAAGTAGAAAAACCCTGATTTTAATTTTATGTTTACCTATGTCATTCGTGCTTCAGAAACAAAAGTATTTAACATGAATGTAAAAAGACTAAAATCAGATTGCATCAACCTCAGTATATAGAAAATGGTTTATTACAATTTATGTTTAAAGAATTATTATTTTCTCGGTTGTGTTAATTACAACTAATTTTTAGGGGCTTTTGAAATATAATGGTATAGATACAAAACATTACTAAAAACGAATGATAACTTTGTGTACAGCTATTAGTTGGTAGGTTGTATGTAGACTATGTAATATTTTATGTCTCAGGATTTCTCTCAGCATTTTCCAACTAGGGAGGTTCGATAATGTTATTATAGCGATTATCTTATATCCGTCTTACGTAAATCTGTCTGTCAACCTCTTTCCATGGTTTTGTTCCACATACAAATTACAAAGATGTAGGATCTTGACTCAAAATGACTATGCATTCCAATGGGCTGAAATCTTCAGATTTTCTTATTTTTTGCATGACGCACATTACGAGAACATTATAATGGAGAATGGAGGAAAAGAACTGATACTTTTTAGGAAGTCTTCATGCACATCAAATTTTCATGCGGGCTAGTTTTCCAACCTTTTACTATAACAGGTACAAGGACAATTTTCTACAGTCAAATATGTGGTACCAGCCTCCGAGTACACAAACCTGCAATTTTTTTACCAAATGCTCTTTATTATTATCTCTAACTTTATCACAATCTTCAGAAGTATTTCCAAGGATATTCTCGGTACATTAACAATCCCTATACACAGTGATTCGGTTGATGTTCATTACTGAACATGTTACGCAAACATGAATCGATATATTATGTAATATTCTCGATCATATAAGTTAGTGAGTACACATTCTTTCTGTTGATTTTTGCGACATGAAAATTCTTCCTTGTGTTGACATTAGTTGCCTACTTAAATTTTCTAAATTCTATATACCGTAAATATTCTATCAAAAGACGGTATCTAACAGAAGCGGTAGGTTTAAGACAAAAATTGGTAGTATAAGTAATACGTAAGTTTTTGGTGTGGTGAGAATATAGGGCACAAAAAAGATTGAATAAAATATTGTCTCAAAAGTCATACAATTTTCAACTTAAATATTAATATTTACGGAAACAATACATTTATTGATTTCGACATCATTATTCGAAGAAGAAAGAACTAATTTCAAAATAATTATCCGAAGAGTGTATTTCGAAACAATTCACAAATCAGTATTGTGAATTGCGTTAGTGAAATGAACATTTCATAAGTATAATTCGGTTTACATCCAACCATACAGTATTATTGTCAAAATACAGTAAAAAATTTCAAAAATATGAATAGTTCAGTTAAAAAAGCACTGCATCGAAAATTTGATTTTAAGCCGGGTCTGTAATAGAAGCCGGATTCCAATAGAAGCCGGCGATTGAGACAAGGATATAGAAAATAAATACAAGTACACGGCTTCTAGTAGAATCTTTTATTACTGTACCCATTTGTGTGCCCACTTTTGTTTCTACAAGTACAATTATCCGTTTCTTTACAGTTTTTCAAAATCATATTTCTGCGCTGAAATTCTTGAGACCATTAGAAAGAAAATAAAAGAGACTGTTTCAGTTACCTTTTCACATTTCATGCTTCTTAATTTTAATCTTTGCTTAAATCGTTGAATTGGGATTGCGTGATTATGTACAGTTTGTAAATAAGTATTTGAAATTGAGTTGTAAAAGCAGTCTCTGATGCGGGACATTATTTAACTTTAATCAAATGTACATCCAAGGTCCAAGTTTTATTACATCCCTTTAGATTAAAGAGAGATTTCTTTTTATGTCAATTGCACATGTAAGAAATGAATAGTGCCTCTTTTTTAACATTAAGCACACTATATAATAGGTTAACCAACTAATGACTTTAAAAGGCTGGTTAAAGTGACTCGTCGGTTCTTACATAGGCATATACGTAGCTAAAGTATAGTGACATGGGAATTACAGAATATTTTTAGTGAAATTGTATGAAATATATTCACTGTTGAACTGCAGACATTGAAAGTTCATAGTAAGACAATGTCCATACCATTTAATATTGAGAATCCGTGTGTGCGGAAATTTATGATGAAGCAAGTGGTAGGAAAATCTGTTCAGAGAAGTATATTTCAGGCAAAAATGCAGCAGAGAAATGTGCAAAACGGACTTTTTGCTCATGCTCAGCAATGTAGACGCTTACTGTAACATTCCACTCTGTGAAATAAATCAACTTTCTAATCTGGTTTTTAAACTCGATTTTTTAGACAGGGTTGTTCACGCTATGCCCAAATGTGTAACCTTAGCCACAAAGAAAGTTACTACACCTACGGACCATTTTAAAAAATGTGCGTATAGAATGCCAGTCTCTATTTACTAAAGAGAAAGAAGAGTAGCGTATACGTATCGTATATTACATACATCAATGTGCCAGTACTACTTGTTTTTCTCCAGCCAAAATCGATTTGTGTCGTAAATATATATGTACGTTATGTGTATTTCCTTTTCTTCGCCTTCCATACATTCTCGTCCTTCTCAAATCACCTTGCGTTGTAATAATATATTTGTTTTTGCTTTGTGTAAAAGAACCTCTGTCTAGGTTTTCCCATTCCGCTTTTTACTAGAACCAAATTAAATGGTCAGAATTTTAGTTTACAGTATTTAATGTTAACGATAGCAAATCATCACCAAAGTATTTGACTATAGAAATATACCATCACTTTTAACATCAATAGTAATTCATTGTGGGTAGTTGATTGTGGTGTGGGCAACTTGAGATTCTCATTGAGTGACCACAAAAACCAAAATAAATGATAAAATTATTTCACTGAATGTGAAAGTTTGAGAAATAAAGAAATGAATTAATCTGAAATCAGTTTAGGTAATTGGACATCATACTGGCGCAATTAAAAACCAGGCTATCTTAAAAATTACATTTATCTCGTTTTTGTCGTTGTCGTTTTTACACTTTCTATTCACGATTTTAATATTACTATATGTCTGGTTCAGATATTTCGCAAATGAATTGGATAAAATAAGGTGAAAAATCGAATTTTGTTTCCGCAAGAAAGGGAGGCACTGTATATTGCTAACGTAGAAATTAAATCTCCTAGCTCATACAAATCCCATTTTTACTGTATTCATAATATTGTCACATTGTCAGTAATGAACTTTGTATGCGTAGCATAAGACTGGAGATGTTATGAAGTTGTGTAGTAGTGTCACTACTACAGACTTTGAAATGAGAATGTCGCTACAATCAGCCGCGAAAAGTGTACTACGTGTTCTGCATTAAATATAGCATGTACAGTCTTCGACATCCACTTTTAAAATAATTCCTGTATATAACTTACATGCATGGTTGCAATGTATAATCATACGGTTGGTAAAAGGAGTAAAAAAGCCAACATGGAAATAAAACCATCATGTTTTTCATTTAACTGATATTAAGAAATTAGATAAAATACATTCGTGGCTCCTTCTTCCTTCTATTTAACACACACATCATTGAGCTGTATAACAAAATGAGTTATAATTAACGTCAGTTAGCTGAACAAGGGTAACTTATTTAGGTAGACTATGAGTCAAGGCAACAGTTTATAAAACAATGTTACGTTTTTTTGAAAAACTATGTATAACATTTAATTTTTATTTTGTTTATAAATAATATAAATTATCCTGCATGTTAAAGCATGGCAATATTTACAAGCATATAGATACTTATACGTAGATAAATTGGATATACCAGAGGTCATGAAGGAGTGGACTGGTTGCCCCCACGTACAGACATAGAGTGAGAGACATGCATTCCATTCGCATACAAGTCTCTTACGAAACTTATAATTCTCAAAACTGTCTTAAAAATGTACACGTTCTGATTGAAATATTTTCCCATTGGATAAAATTAAGAAAACTTATCTAGCAAAAAGAAACATGAAATTGTCAAAGAAGTTTGTAGATTTTCTGCGTAGGAAGTGTGAATTAATTGGAATGATTTATACTTCTTGGTGTTAATTATTGCGTATTAGTACCTGTAGGATGTAGGTTAAATTTCATTCCCAAGAGCTTGATTGATTTAGTAGGCCTGAAAGTAGCTAAGTGGGTAATTAGGTATACCTATGCTTATATAAGAAGTATACTGTTATCCTTTAACTGGGGTAATTAATGTGTAGCCAGCAATGCTAATAGTTTGTGCGTAATGAAAAGTTAAATGGAGAAGTAGGATGTGGATATCTAGAGAGGAGGAAATATGACATGATGTAAGTGGTAAGACTGACATCATGATTCAATTATTTGTAGTCAAGTATTTGTTAAATAAAACAGCTGAAAGTGCTACAGAGATTAGAGATGAAATAATTAGAAGAATCTGCAACGGAATAATGTGTTGTAATATTGAAGGCAAACCTTCTCGAGACTTACTCAGACTACAAATGACTTTGGAAGGTAGAAATTAGACACGAGTCTTGATATTATTGTTTTCTCCTAGCAAGAAAGTTGCTCAAATATACTAGGTAAGGTATGTAGTAGCAATAGCAATCTTTGCTATTACTGTAGGCTACACGTGCAAGGAAATAAATCTTGATTTCTGTGATTGTTGGAAGATCTTTGTGTGGCGAGGAGTGAGACAGAGGGAGTAATTGCCTAGCAATCATAAATATTACAGATGTTTGGATATACTTGAATTCCCTTTTCTCTCCCATTCGCATTCCTTTCGCCCGGCATCTCTGCTGTGAGAATAGATATAGGCGGCTAGGTACCTTTAAAATATGTTCCCTGCAAGTACACGATACAAGTCCTAAAGTTGTCTGATACACAAAGATCGTAACAGAACAAGACTCTGGTTTTGCTTTATTGTTAAAGGAATATTTAGTAGGTACAAAACCGGATATAAATAATCAACCATTGTAAAACGGACATAAAAAAGTGGTGGAGGCGGGGCAACTTGGGGCACTGTGAGACAAATTTTGGGGAAACTGGGAGTGATGTTGTTGGACCAATTT
Organism: Pogonognathellus flavescens; assembly: GCA_019776165.1. Taxonomy (NCBI): domain Eukaryota; kingdom Metazoa; phylum Arthropoda; class Collembola; order Entomobryomorpha; family Tomoceridae; genus Pogonognathellus; species Pogonognathellus flavescens. Next base: position 34,644 of record JABASD010001205.1, on the reverse strand, counting down.
TGTCCATCTTGGGGTAATGTTGGTAATGTCTTGGGAGACAAAGTTTTGGAAACTTGGGGTGCTTTGAGACAAGGATTTTAATTATAAACTTTTTCCTTTATCATTTTGGATGAATTTTTTATCGGTTGACCTTGGGGTGACCTTATGACCTCATGTTTTGACCCACCAAGTTGTAGACGAGGTCAAGGGGAACAACTTTTCCCTTAGTTATTTTTTCCATGGCCCCTTCTAGTGGTCAATTTTTGATTTTTTTATCGGTTGACCTTGGGATGACCTCATGACCCATGTTTTGACTTCACTATATTGTAGCTGAGGTTGAGAGGAACAACTTTGTCCTGTGTCATTTTTCTCAATTACCTCTCCTTCAGGGTGAACTTTTGCACACAGTTTGTGTGCGTTGACAGACAGACGGACAGATCATTCCTATAAAGTGGTTTCGTAACTAAACCACTCAATAACCATTATACTTTCGTATTGTATAAAACAGTATTTAGTAAACTCACTGTACAAAATATAAATGCGTAATTTTCACAATATTTTTGCGTTGTTGTAATCCAACTGTACCAGACCCTTTATCATTTGTTTGGGCATAATTCACTAGGAATTCACTGTGGCAAAACTGAAAGATAGTAAGCTAATTTAAGAGTTCATGATTCAAAGTGCTTTCAAAAAATATTAATTTCTCACAATCCCCCTTACAGGGGTACTGGTTAAAATTTGTGCGGGCTCCCATTTTGTCATTCTTAAACCAAATGGCTAAAATTTTTAGGACCGGTAGCTCATAGTGGTACAAAAAAATTTGTTTTTTACTTGATAAGACCTTTCAGTTGGCGCCAAAAAATATTCGAAATTTTTTACCGTTTGAAATATTTTGTGTTGCATTGTTTTGAATTTACTTTCTAAAAATAAACAAAACTACTACTGATTACTTAAAAAATCACTTTAAAAAATGTGCATGGAAAAAAATTTCAAACGGTAAAAAATTTCAAATAATTATTTGCTATGTGCGTTTATTTTTTGCTAGGTCGCAGTAAGAAAAAAACAAATACGGGTTTTTTGTACCACTATGAGCTACCGATCCTGATGACTGATGATGACTTTCCCTCCTGTAGAACTTCTTCAGCTAATCCTAAAGAATGAACTTCTTCAAACGATTTTTCGAACCTTGCCCGAACCCGACCCAAAAAATTGTTTGAACATATTCTCTCAGATGCTTAAAGCGTGTGTGGTTAACACCATAGTAATTTAATCACTGTTCGTTGTTTCGAAACATTGAAAATTGTCTTCATTCATCATTCACTGAGATGACCAATTAAAATTCAACAACTAATGTAAGTACAAAGTTCAGTTCTTTGTCATTTCACAAAGAAACTTATCAATTGTTTTTACAGGTGTGTAATCTAGATTTGGGTTATACTAGAACATAAAACATTAGATAAATGTTTCTAAAGAACAGCTGAATTTTTAATGTTGTCAGTTCAGTTAAAATACATTTTGGTTTCTGATTTTTAACGTTATTCATTTTTTTATTGTTGTATTGTATGAATTATTATAGCAATGCAATGGAAGAAGTACAACTAATAAGATTCCTAAAGAGTGAAGGAGTAGGTAATGATGAAGCGTCCTGAGCGTGACACGGTTTCTTTATTCATCATCACTGAGAAGTGTGAGAAGCCCAATTAAAATTCAACAACTGATGTTTCAAAAAATTAACATTACAAATTCAATTTTTTAAATTTAAACAATTATTTTAAAGTTTATAATTTTTTTCGAAATTTAAAAAATATTTTTTTCCATGCACATTTTAAGAAGTGATTTTTTTGAAGCAATTTTAGGTTATTTTTTTAAATTTTATTTTTTTGAAAAAAAGCTAAATTTTTAAAGTTAGATTTTTGTCAGCTTAGTTATAATACATTTTGGTTTCTGATTTTTAACATTATTCAATTTTTTTATTGTTGTATTGTAGGAATTATTATAGCAATAGAAGAAGTACAACTAATAAGATTCCTAAAGAGTGAAGGAGAGGTAATGATGGAGCGTCCTGAGCGTGTCACGGTTTCGTTATTCATCATCACTGAGAAGCCCAATTAAAATTCAACTGATGTTACAAAAAATTAACAACATTACAAATTCAGTTTTTTTCCAATTTAATTTTTTTTTTAAAAAGCTGAATTTTTAATTTTAATTTTTAGTCAGTTCAGTTATTAAAAATTCAGCTGCTCTTTGGAAACATTTATCTAATTTTATATGTTCTAGTATAACTCAAATCTAGATTACACACCTGTAAAAATAACTGATAAGTTTCTTTGTGAAATGACAAAGAACTGAACTTTGTACTTACATCAGTTGTTGAATTTTAATTTATTTTAGTTTAATTTTAAACAACGAACAGTGATTAAATTACTATGATGCAAACCACACGCGCGTTAAGCACCTGAGAGAATGTGTTCAAACAATTTTTTGGGTCGGGTTTCGGGCAAGGTTCGAAAAATCGTTTGAAGAAGTTCATTCTTTAGGATTAGCTGAAGAAGTTCTACAGGAGGGAAGTCATCATCAGTCATCAGGATCGGTAGTCATAGTGGTACAAAAAACCCGTATTTGTTGTTTTCTTGCTGCGACCTAGCAAAAAATATTTGAAATTTTTTACTGTTTGAAATTTTTTTCCATGTACTTTTTTTAAAGTGATTTGTTTTGAAGTAATCAGTACACGGAGGAGAGGTAGAGCCAAAAATTACGCATGACCATTATGTGTATTTAAGTAGGAAAAAAAGTAGCAGGGCATCGCTAAAAATATTTGCTGTTTTGGAAAGGTCAGAGGTCCAGGTTCATGGTCCGCTTAGTTTCAGCTGCGATGAGTTGCTACTTTGGCAGTAAATTGAGGTCAAAGTTTGACTGAGGGGGGGTATTTAGAGCAAAAGTTGAAGAGGAGTACAACAGTTGTTGCTTGTTAGAAAATTACGTTAAATGCCCCCTCGTATCAAGAACGTAAGGTCAACGTATGAATGTGGTGATTTCTACTGCTGGCTTCCTCACCTCTGTGCAGTAGTAGTTTTTTTTTAGAAAGTGAATTCAAAGCAATGCACCACAAAAACATTTCAAACGGTAAAAAATTTCAAACATTTTTTGGCGCCAACTGAAAGGTCGTATCAAGAAAAAAACAAAAATCGTTTTTTAGGATTATTTTTAGGATCGGTAGCTCATAGTGATAACTATGAGCGGCCGATTATAAAAATTTCAGCCATTTTGGTTCAAAAATGACAAAATGGGAGCCCGCACAAATTTAAAAACAATATTTTCTCCCAGTACCCCTGTAAGGGGTATTGTGAGAAACTAATATTTTTTGAAAGCACTTTGAAGCACGAACTTTTAAATTAGCTTACTGTCTTTCAGTTTTGCCACAGTGAATTCCTAGCGTGGCCCACGCAGACTATAAAGGGTCACCTTTACCTCTACGTCATCGTCGTTGCTAATACAAAATTAAACATCTTCAGATTTTATATTTCGCAGTTTGTAGTTTGTAAGCTCTGAGAATATCAGTATCATATTTTATGGTTGAAGTTTCAAAGGTCACCAAGTAGTTGGCCAATTGACGCCATCTTCGAAATTAACCTCACATGGGAACTCAATGCAATAATATTATGTGTGCCAAGTTTGAATGAATTATCTAAAATAAATCATTCTTGAGTTATCGTGCATACAGATGGACTGACGTACATACATGACAGAGTACTTCTGTATTACCATCCACGAATGTTGCTAATGACACTAAAATAATTGTATAATTGCTTGAACATTTAGAAAAATAGGCAGCATGAATTTAAGTTTCATTGCATATGAATTGTTGGATTATTTAAGTGTATTTATTTATGCCATTTAAATTTATTTTGTCAAAAATGCAAATGCTTCTTTAAAGAACTTTAACGTTCCATGTTAAAAGCAGTCACCTATGCTAATAATAAGTAAGCATCTACTGATATCCGTATCTCACTGTTACGGTTAGAGAATTCCCCTGTAGAGTCTGCCAGGCATACTTACTTGTTACTTATAGCACAGTAATAGTAAAACTATTATGTTGAATAATGTATAAGATTATATACGTATTAGGATGAGCCTAATCCTGTTTGTAGGTATAATATTTTCTAGTTGTGTGTAGATAGTGTTAGAATGTATCCCAAGTTCAATTCCAGATACTCCAGTAATGCATTTTTGTAAAGAGGTCATCATGGAGTGATACTAAAAAATTTTGTCTGTTGTTTGTAAGATTAAGTTTGAAAGGGGAAAGTTGTCTGGCAAGAGTTTTTTAAACCCGTAACCTCAAAGAGTAGTTTCTCGTGTATCTTTCTACTCGGTGTGAACGATGAGACTTGTACTACAGTATCATTTTGGTACACTCTGATCCTTTGTATGTATGGCAAATTTCGTAACACAAAGTAGTGTACTGTTGTAGAGAAAAGACAAAAATAAATATTCATTAATTTAGTCCATGAGGATTGAAAAGTTGAAGAGGACGTGAAGAAGAGCGGAATGAGAATTTATTTTCATCAATTCTTAGCGAAACGCTTGTTTTTTGAAAAAATGCAGACAAATTCCATTAGAGTGATCTGAAAATACGAGAAAGAGAGGTGGAAGCGACTGTACAGATGGATAATGTCCTTACTACTACAATACGTACAAGTATACTTGCGGTGGAATACAACATCGAACATTAGTTATCAGAACTTAGTGAGTGTAACAGAGCAGACGAGATCAACAACACATCTATTTCCCACACAGTACTACTTCTGCTCCAGTTTGGCCAACTTTAATTTGGCGAAACCACATATTTTACTTCAACTTGGCGAAAAAATAAATTCCATAGGCCATAGCTAAACTGAAAATGTTTAATTAGGCGCAAAAGATATGTTGAACTTCACGAATTAAAATTGAGTGAAAGTGACGAGAATGACACACCTCGACTCTTGCAGAGTCATATCATGACACTATCATTATATTGGTGAAGTAATACATTAAATCTTACTGCCTACGATTCATGAGTATGTCTCTAGGCTTCTGGAACTGCAAATAGTTTCTGTCTTAGTCCGATGTAGAAAATGGAAAATTATTTAATAATTCAACTTAGCAAAGAATGGATACTCTTATTCTTTACTTTAAACATCGGCTTGAAGCTACCCAATATTGGTATTGTAAGGAAAGAAATATCACGTCATCAAAATGCATTTTCTAAGCTTACCAGCATTATCTCATGGAATTTTGCAACTTTCCTTTGATTTCCTTTGAACTTTAAGCGGCTATAAAAAATTATTTGTGTCCATTTTAGTTCTTATATGAAGTTAATTCCTGATGCACTGATTTTCAAAAAAATGAAATCAAATGTTTTAATGAAATAATTATTTCTACATATACTGAATCACAATTGCTGCCTGTCTGATAATTACAGAGAAAATTCTGTTACTGTAAAATTAGTTGCATAAGACTCGTATAACGAAGCACATGTATTTGTGCGGAGCCAGGTTAATTATTTTATTTACGTAGCTTTTTGGGTTTAAAAATTCGTCAAATTCAATACTTGATAAATTTGCCAATTTAAATAGTTATGCATTATTGTTCTTATTATTAAATTGTCAACATTTACTTGATTCATTAATTTCAATACTCACATATTTCGCCAATTTCGATTTCGCCAAATTCAACTACAATGCACAATACTACACGGAACTTCGACTGATCAAAAAAATAATAGACATGACACTACTGCTATACAGTGCAATGCTTGCTGGTGTGTGTACGTGTCTACATGTAATGAAGATGAGTAGCATCGTTGCAAAACCCATGGACAGAAAATTAAATGAAATATCCCATTTGAGGTTAGATAACTCGTAATAAAATAATTTCAGTGATAGTTCATATGTAAATAAAATGCTAAATGGTGTAATGAATGATACAATTTTCAATTGAACTATACTATAAAGGAACTTGTAGCTTACTTAAAAATCATCTTTATTATTAAGTAACGAAGTAACTTGGATGGAAACATACGTTTCGTGTCTGTCTGTCCGCACGATAACTAAAGAACGGTTTAAGATAATGGCTTCAAACATTGTACACGTATTCTGGTGGTCCATTGGAAGATTAAGTTTGCAGTTGGGGTCATTCGGTAAACTGCTTCTTGACCTTTGACATTCCAGAGTAACTATTGTGTTAATAAAGACTCAATAACAAACTACAATTTAAATAATGTAAATTTTATCTAGATTTGAAAATGACGTCCGCTAAGTTTGAATTTGGAGTCCACCAATGCTTGAATAATTCGATTAAATGACATGATATTTTTAAATACATGTACTAGTCATAGTAGTTATACTGTTGCTAACATTGTGTCACAATTAATGCTAACGTGTCATAGTTCACAACCAATGTAGCTGTTGACTCCGTTACTTGTTTATATCCTGGTTTGACCGTTTTATTATAATTAACGTCTACAATACAACGTTACCGTTACCGTCGAATTAATGATATTTTATTACAAGAAATTATAACATCATCCAATATTGCAAGTTACCATATTAAGTAGGAGAAGTAAGGATTGCTTTATGTTAGACATATGTTACCGTAGTTTACTTTTGCGGGTCCATTTTATTTTATAGCCAAATGTATTGCACAATATTCGGTCATCTTTCTTGCAGTCGTTTGTTACCTGTTAAGTATAGCAGTTTTGAACAAATTCAAAAAAAATCTGTCAGTTTTAATATAGCGTGCGCTACTGTTTTATACAAATAACATTTTGTGTGTACTTGTTGTACATATTGTCATTTTTGGCTAGTCCGATTATAAACCTTATATCTAAATAAATGTAGTTTTTTGTGATTTTTCATCATTTATTGTGTATAGGCCCGGGTTTAGAGAAGTACATAGTTCGTCATGTTTGCATAACTACGGCAATGTAGCGTAGGAAGTAGATACACGTTGTATTTACTGTAAGTGAAACGACGACGGCAGATGTGGATACAATGTAAGGTCTCACAGTTTCTTACTTGGTAGTCTGCAATGATAATAAAAATCGTTGTATATACTGATACAAACGTATTTACCCGACTGCAGACTCCGGATGCAAGAATGGTGAAATTAATTCGTGTCCTTTATTGGCTGATTTTGGCGAGAGTGGAGGATTCAGTCTTGCTCCCTCCTCTACCTCCTCTGTTTCTTGAATACTCTTCTGTGTTTTGTCCGTGACGCTTGTTTGAAACAACTGCAAGAATGAATGTCGACTTAGTGCTTTCCTAATTCAAACAAAAGGTTTCTGTATACGGTTACATAATGACTACAAGGAGCATACATAATATGATAGCATTTATATAGCTAATGGTATTGTCTATTTATGGTGTAAATGCGAAGTACAAATATTGTAGTCGAACTCGTTTTCGCCATTTATCTGTAGCTTTCCAAATTTCATGAGGAGAAAGCACGATCTACGGTAAATTCATTCGATCTACGTACAAGTGCGCTTACAGTTTCCAACGTATTCTATAAATGCCGCTTTAAGTATCAGTTCAACCCCCCAGGAAAAAACTATTTACTGTGCAGCGGTTTTAATGGATACAATATTTAGATAGATAGATAGTATATAAATTAAAGTACCTACGTACTTGCAGTTCTTCAGCCATATGCTGTTTGGAATCGTGTCTCGTGGGTGTAACTCATAGTGAGAGATTCTTATTCTTATAGCGAATAAATTATGAAATACATGCAATGCTAAATTCTGCTGCATAACAGCACGCACATCTACTGTTACAGCCGCAGAATCAGAACACCACCACAAATCACACTATGACACGATAAATGTGGGTCACATACCTGCGAATATGTAATAAACAACAAACTGTTGTAATAAATATACGTTTTATGTAAAGAAGAATGCTCTAAGAATTTAAATCCTTCGTTGAGATGCAGTATGGAAATTCGTTCTGTCATGCACATCTCTAGGCTACTGTCACAGTCGGGTGTTTCTTTGCCCCATCTCCTGCAAGCAAATCAGCTCCAATTCTAATACACTTTCTTTGTGCACAATTGATATTCCAGTTAACAAATGCGCAATATGTACTATTTTCATCACTTGCTACAGAAATGACGAACTAATATTTTAACACTAACACAATTAAATAAATTAGGTACTTGGAGTATAAATATGTACATTTGTTAAAGTGTTGCAGTAATGAGTACATTTTAGGTTAGTATTAATAAAATGGAATTTTAATTGTTTGGTTAGAAAGAGAGAGAGCTTGATGTCATTATCTATATAATAAGTTCATTTGGAACATACCAATTCGGAAGATCAAAATCTCATTTCTTTACATTTTTCAGAAGGTCATAAAGCACACGTTTGCTAATTTTGTATGCCATATAAGTTTTAATATTAGGTTCAGATCTACAAACCATACACTTTAGCTTTGTGTGAAGAAAATTTAGCCGACACTCCTCATGAAAAGAGAAAAACATGTAACATATAACAAGTATACAAATAGTCTAATGAAACGTAAAAAAACTGTGGAATGCTTAAAAAATTAGACGATTCATAGAAACTGACTTCAGACGTCTATGATCTTCTATCGTTTTAGTCTGCTCTTTTGTTTTCCAGCTGCTGCAGTCAATTTGTATTACAACTCTAGAGGAAAGCATTTAATATCAAGTCTAACATACAATGGAACATAATGGGCGTAATTAATACAGATAAGAGTGAAGCAATTCTACCGTAAGTATTATTCATTGTGATTCCTCTCTTAAAGCTTCCTGCTGTATTATGTTACATTCTCCATTTTATATGCCCACTCATCCATATTTTGATGTATCAGTCATTCACAATCCCAGTAGGTACTTTATCTATCAAGATTGAGCAGAATAAACATAATCCTTTCTCTCACATTTGATTGTTACCCCCGATGCACAATAAGCTGAATGTGCATACAAGTACTTGACCTCTTTTTTAATGCCATAATTTTAAGCAATTATGATTCTTTATTGTTAGGCGTAATAAGGGGAAACTGTCTTAATGGTTTTTACTATTGTGTCCTCCACGCATACTTTTCAGTTTAGCAAATCACATTGTCTCTACAACTATAATACAACGTAAAGTATCGCAAGATACTTTGCGCTAATGGACTGGGTCTGTCGTCTGTCCAACTTTATGCACGATATCTTGAGAACGGTTTAAGATAACTACTTCAAACTTATTCTATAGATCCATTGGAAGGCTATGTTCTAAGATGGGGTCAATCAGTCGACTCTTGCATGACATTTGACCTTTTAGAAGAACCACTGTGTTGATACAGCCGTAATACACATTACATTCTAACACTGCTATGAGAATTATAATTATATTTGAAAGTGAAGACCGCCAATATTTGAATAGTTAATGAAATGATCATTTATACTTTTAAATAAATATAGCCCGGGTAGTTCTGCTTCTACTAACAGTGTCCCAGTATGCATGTTGTTGTCACAGTTAACGTTAAGCCGTGTCATAGTTTACAACATCGTGTCACTGTTCCATGCGATACTTCTTTCAACCTTTACAAATGGTTTATTATACTTCGCAGATGTCATGCTCATCATTTTATTTTTATAGTAAAGTACATACATCTGTGCGTAAATCCGTCATTGTACTAATTATAGTCTAAAACAGATGCACGAAATATAAAAATTATTCGGATTGTCAATTACATTTAATTAGGCATATATTTTTAATGATACAGCATAGCATATAATATATACCATGTGTATAATGGAATTGTAACATAATGGTATGTAAACGATATGCATATGTACTAGTAATAGGGTTTTCCATTCGGTTTTACGACTATTCATTAGTCATAAGTATGTTCTGTACGTATATTGTGCACACTCCGTGTATAATAAATCTGATCTTAGTTCTGTAGCTTCTCTCTTTCAACACTTGCCACCTCGTAAGCTAATTTGCCTTGCGAAACGAACTGTTTTTCATAATATAAGACCAGCAAACTGCTTCCTTCTGACTCTATTTATATTTTCCTGTCATTTCTCAATTCGTAACGTACTTACTTCACATACCCTTAAAATGAGTGTGCAGATGTGAAACTGCAGTAATGGTGTGGAACGATCAACAGACTGGTTTTATGGGTCAAGGATTCAAACGTGTAGAAACTGAGAATTAGCTGAATAATGGTAGCAGCCACACACCAAATAAGACACTTAGTTTTCAAATTAAAGTCGTCCTAGTGCAAAGGAAGTAGCCACAGTGAAATTAGCGTGGTTTCAACTCTCACAATATTATTCCGCATTAAAATCGTGTAATATTTCTCGCTGAATTAATTAAACCCATATATACTTCATAAAGTGAATATTATGTTCTAAAAATATGAAACCAATTAAACCTTCGGCTTGATTTCCTCAGACAATATGTTATGTATGTACATTATATACAGATATACAAAATGTAGTGTACAATTTTGTACAATGTATAATATACCCACCTCTACCTCGGCAAATTGTATTTCTGGGATATTAAGTGAATATAATATACCTAGCTGATGCCTACATGAAAAGGCCTTGTCTGCTGTGAAGACCGAGGAGGAGGAAGCATTAGGAGAGAACACAAATGTAATAATTGTAGTAGAAAGTAGTTTTTGCTTAAAGCATAAAAAGACCAGTAGGAATGTAAGTTCCCATTTGACTGGCTTACCTACTACAAATGCTCTTGTGTGTTTCTCTCTCTCTCTCTCTCTCCTCGTTCAAATGAGTTTTTGTATTACAGTGAGATATATTACACAACTATACAGATATAGCCGAGCCTTGTCTTTCTTTTGACTCTGGCTTATTGTTTGGTGTGGCGGGTGCTTGTATAGAAGTATCCTGCCAATGCCATTGCCTGGGTAGCCAGATGATTGCGAAGGATAACAAAATGTATGCGGTGAATGTGGTAAAAGTTTGGAGGAAGGTTGTGTGTAGCCCAGAGAAGGTACTATTAGACACTGGCATAAAACCAAAGGGAAATCGGTCAATCCAGCCAGTAAGCCAACATCCCATCCCATCCTTACTGAGAAGAATTATATGCGTAACCGAACAAGACTATTTCACTCGCAGGCCACAGAAAACTGGCCAAATCAGCCTTTAGAAAACTAAAGTAGACTAACCAAGGAGAATGGAAAGGATAGCAAATCTAGTCCAGCACAGACTCGAATAGAAATTGTGCAGACAGAAGACAGAACGGTTCTGTAGTAATACCACCACCACCAACCACCATGGAACTTAGAGAACCAGTATGTAGTATGTGATGTGTAAGAAGAGTGTGGGAGCAATGGTGGCAGTATGTGCTAGGAATTGGAGGCAATGATACACCTATAAGCAAAGAAAGAAAACAAAGGAGAAACAAAGTGAGGGAAAGAGCTGGGGAAAGGAAACATGTTTGACCATAAGGCCAGTGCCCGATGGACTTGGTCGGACAGAAAGAAGTGAGTGTGAGTTTTTTGGCTTCAGATGTTTAGATGATGTGCCATTAACGGAAACTAAGATGTAGACAGAATTTCTTGGGAGTATTCCCCAGAGAACATACTTCTTGGGTGGATAGATCAAAGAAGGAGAGAGTGGAAAGAGAAAGTGATCGAAATAAAACAGCAGCTCAATGGAACACAGTCTAACAAAAGCCATAGTTACTTTTGCTAGTTATAGTTCCCGGAATAGTTCACTGCGATATAAGATCCACTACTATGTACATGCATATAATTCTAAAATGTGTGTGAACACACTCAAATTTGTCATTGTTCAAGACTGTCCTCCTAACACAATACACAATGATCCTGATTAACGAGTTGTGTGGTAGCGTGCAGGGTCATTTTATTTCTCCGGTTATTAATATTTCCACCATTTAAAAAAAAGTTATATACAGATAATTAAGATGTAGCTGGACATTTTTATCAGTATTGTTTTGGGAAAAATAAATACAATAGTTCCAGTGTCAGCGAAACAACATAAAAAAGCGTCTAATAGAAATAGAAAAGTCGTTTGAGATGAAACTGCCCGTTTTCCTTTTCTTTGCAACTGTAAAAGAGCATTGAGGGGGAATCAGTATTATTTAGACACACCTTGTATATATACGAACGCACTGCACTATCAAATTAATACTACTTACTGTAAAAGCCGAGGAGTCTGGAGTATAATATAATTGCTCTCCGTTTTACGACCTGTTCTATATTACGTACTGTGTATTTATGTGTTTATGTGACTTTTACTTTCTCTTGTAACAAAAGGTAGACAGATGTTTGGTTTTTGCAAAGCTGCGAAGTCGACATTGAGGACTACATAGTACTCGTTTGTAGTTCAAGTCAGGTATGGTACATTATTAAAGCGTAAAAGTTGTCTTTCCCCAAACTAACTGCACTTGCATTGGGTACTCCACGGAACTCTTTTCCTCGTGTTGTCGTGTGTGGCTGCGTGTCATGCTATTTGCGGTGACGCTGCACAGGAACTACACGGAAATGGAAATTGGATTCGCGAAAGCTGTTAAACTGTAATATGACGAGCTGTCATGACAATCTGTCATAATCTAATCCACCTGAAATTGATAACAATCTTCGGGGAATACAGGTATTTCAATATACGTACATAGTCAACGTGAAGTAAAAATAACCTAGATATTTCCAATTTTCCAATACTTTACCTATGCCAAAAGAAGGAAATTACGATCTTACAATGACTTCAGCGTCAATACATTCCATATCCATTTCAAATATTAAATCTCGTGAGAAATATGAATTCTCAGTTTGTTGCAAAACTATTTAGCATTAAATGCAAGTTTTAATACAATTCCCACGTGTAGATATAGATTTATATTTCACTGAATAATTGATCATCATAAGCTTACTTAACATAAAAATCCAAGAATTCACCAGGTTCTTAAACCAAAACCATATATTATCTAAACCTACCAGCCTATTATTGACATTTACTTGAATTATCTATATTTTTAGCAAAATTTTAAGCCAACCAGTGATTTATGTTGGATTAATGTCCTACGCATTACTTTATTTAGGTCCGTTGACACATAAAACGGGTCTTAACGGTCACACCTATCTCAACTAGGTACTAGGCTATCTATGAACATTAAACATTTTTACGACGGCTGCATAATATTATGCTGACTACTTGATGATGATAAAATAAACTAGAAATGCGATATAATATGTGCTGATAGTTAAGCTATCAAATAAACGCGCAAGTTGCCAAAATTAGATGTACCTACCTGAAACATGATACGGCGATAGTAGTCCAACGTGTAAAGTACAGTCATGTTATCACTGCACGTAGAAAGTCGTCAAATATTTGGGTAGCGTGAAATTTCATAGCTGTTAAATGATTAGAAGCATGACAATATTTTACAAGAGGTTTGTCGAAATATATAATAATTTTCCATGGCAAAAAATAAGTTTGGGTGAATACCTAGGAGATTGTGTGTCGTGTGCAGTGTATGAACAAGTGAAGGCATTGTTTGCCCTGGTATCAGTATGTATAGTGCCGTGGATGCGGGTGCAAGCACGGTGTGGACGTATTATTGGCTGTGTAGTCAAGAATAGGGCAACGATGATGGGTTTGGAACTGGGCCAGAACTCAACACTCGTTGAGCTTGTCTTGTGTCCGTTATCACTGTGTATAATACTTAGCATCTGTGGATATATATTTCGGAGATGCTGCATACAAACAGACATTTACCTCTCTTATTCGCATTGTTTGTGTTCCCTTGAAAACTAAGACATAGACAATTGTATTGTCTCTACTTTGTCCCACACTACTTCAGTTAAGCAAACTGAAATGTTGAGACGAGCTCAAACTCACAGACATTTTCACGAGGAAGAGGCTTAGAGCCTAAAGAAATTCGTATTTGAAATGCGGTAATGTTTAGGGTGTTGATATGAAAGAAGTGAATGCAATGTGTAGAATAGCTAACAAGAAGAAACACAGAATATATGTCTGTAAAACCTGATTGTAAGAAGAACCCATAAACATCCTAATAAAATCTGTCATTTCATTTAAATCGCCAAAATATTTTAATGCACTCCCACATGTCCCATAGCCAAACTCTGTAGAGAGTCTTTTCAATATTACCAGATAAATGCCTAACACTTTTTCCCCCATCATCTGATAAGTCTCCAGGAGGATAACGCTGTAGTTGTACTAGTCAGCAATATTATAGTAAATAGAGTATATCTATAGGTACAAACACGTTTTCTTCGTGAAATGTATAGCTGACTGAATGTGAACTGGGAATTCGTAGTATATTCAGAATGTAGGTTCACATACATATACATGTAGTATAAAAAACGTACACATCTAGACATGCCTATTCGTTGAAATGTTCGCTTTGTAAAAGGACGAAAGAAAGGAGACAAAGTCTAATGAGGTGATTTGCCAGAGACGTTCATCCACTTAGCTTCGAAGAATAGAAACACATCCAGACTTATACAAACGTTTCAGAGATTCATACGAAGACATGACAAAGATAGCATACACCGTGTCTACATTTTACATATACTTTCATGATACTCGTGTACGATAAGATAAAAAACTACACGTACCCAAAGCATTTTTCTTAGAATATAATAAACATCGTTATGTTTTCATCGCGTTCTCTCTTTTGCCTTACCAACAAACAAAATCTTTCCCTTTATACTACGTCGAATGAAAACAAGCAGCACAATACAGAAAAGAAAGCACCTTGCTCAATTATCTAGTTCTGTTGTTAACACTGAGCACGTACAGTCCATATACACCTTCAGGGGCAACGCTAAGTACTACATGCTCTGTCGTGGTGAAATAAATGCTGAGCAACCTTAATAAAACTTTTAGTTTACGATCTTGTAAATAAATGACGAGTTAACAAGTCAACTAACCGTGGTCAGTCGTTTTTCCGCTTTTCCCTATGTCCGATTACATCACAATAAAACTATCCTTCTTGTTATTCGTAGCTTTGACTGTGAACATCCAATATATTCACGTGTACTAAAAGTATGAGAATGCAATTATGAAGAACAAGTTTCACCGTACAAAAATAGGATTATATTTCAACATTAACAAATGATACTTAAAATATAAACAGTTTTGAACAAAAAAAGGTTTCCTTTTGAAATGTGTCATGAACCGAGCTACAGGGTCAAAAGTACTTTGGCGCAAGATGCCGCACAGTTCCTACTATATTTGTGTAGAGGTCCATAAAATTTGGCAAAGCTTAAGAAACCTCATAGAAATATAAATGCTCTTCATTTATAGTTTCCTTCGAGAGTATATCTTGAGTTAGTTTCCTCAAATTGAATAGTTACTGTGCTAGAAATACACGCAGTTAAATTCATTATTTTCAGCATTCTGATATTTGTCTTGCTACAAATTGTAGGCTAAGTCACTTTTGAACATTTAAAACATACATCATTTTGTTTTCTATCAAAACGGCTACAAAAAATTCATTCAGTTTTTACTGTACATTGTTATTAAGCAACGTTGGTTCATTGCCAACTATTCTTCCAGATACATTTATTACACACAACAGAAAAGCGAACAAACAATTCAACGACAATATTTTTCAATACATCTTGAGAATGCATTGAATTGTATGTAGTAGTAGTATCTGGTATAAAATATCGTTTCCAAGGTACATACACGACACTAAAATTTTATTAAGTTAATCTAAAATAAGGTAGAGCTGATATGAAGATGGTAGACACGTAATCCAACAAGGTGCTTACTTTTGTGTGCTTGCGTTGATTTCTGCCTGCATGCTTCCGTATTATTTGTACTCATACACTCGGAGTACCTTGTACGTTTTCAATTTTACTTACACTCATGAGTTGACTTTAGAGTTCATAGTGAAGGAGATGCAATAACTACGTGCCCATTTGTCACTTCACTTGTCATAAGTGCAATTGACAAGAATTCCTTTCCTCGCAACCAAGTCAAGTCAATCCGAGCAGGCAAAGAACTTAGCGTAATGTAATGGAGCGCCTATAGGCGACGAATATTATTCTCTCACAGTTTGGCTTAGTAAAACCTGGAGTGAAAGTATAATAATAACGAGATTTGGCATAGAACTTATATTGATATTAGTAATAGTCGTGCGAAGATAGTCTCCATGTCGTTTTTAAACGAACAATACCTTTCTCTGGTTCAACTATTATATAGTATGAACATTATCCTGTAGGAATCTATTCTTACATGTCGTTCATCAAAGGTTTTCCTTTTCTCATTCGATTCAATCGCCTATCGCATCAATGATCTTCATAATGGACAATGGTAATAAAGTCAGAGAAGAGAATTTTTCATAGAAAGTGAGAGAGAGAGAGAGAGAGGGACGGAAGGCGGGTGATGTAGGTCAAAGAGAAAGCTCTGGGAGAGAGAGAGAGACCGGGCAGACCCCTATTGAAAGAGAATAGTCAGTCAATGCAGTCCAACTTAAAAGGAAGGCATATTATGAGCAAAACATTTATAGAGAATTTACACAGACAGGGAGTCTGGGAGTCGCATGAACTTTTCTCGCGCCTTGTTAGTAGATGAGTCGACTCTGTTAACGAGAGAGAAGACGGAAAAGTTTATTTGGACAATTGTCAATAATGAAATTCCAGTTTTATCTTGTAAAGGCTGCTGTTAGGGAGAAATAGAGGGTGAGTTCTTCTTTCATTCGGCTTTGTCGTCGTCTTCCTCGTGTCGTCATCACTCAACAGTCAACTAACGAAACGGAATCAAAAGTAGTCGTCTGGAACTCGCATAAAGTTTTCACGCTCAGAACGACATTATGTGTATGACAATAATTAGATTGAACAGTTAATTTTAACCAAAAGCATGGCAGGAGTAGACAGTCGACTCTTCTGGTCTTGTCTAAGTAAGGCTTTTAAGAGCTGACAAAGTGAGTCCGACATTCTAACACAAACACACTGATTATGCTTGCAAATGTTTCAGCCATAAAACTTTGGAGGACGACAGCCAGAGTCACTTGCTCTTCTCTAGTTGCTATACGATTATTCTCCCGACAATGCATCTGTACTTTGTCTGCCTTCACCACCATCCACACACATACATGTACATTTATATTGCAATGCATATAACATGTCGTGTGTCTTATGCGATGTGTTCTCCCTGTGCCATGCTAAAACTACCACTACTGCTACTGCCACCACTCTCCGGAAATATATTATCGAACTGGTGTACTGCTCTGGATGCTAGAACAATAGAATTGCAACTAGGTGCTACGGACTTCCTTCTCGGCTGCGGGGCTGATGGAGAAATTACAACGGAGCATCACCAGTTACTTTCATTTTCATTCTGTCGTCATTCAGCCTCAACTCGCTAGTCGTCCACTTAAACAAACCAAGGAAGGCAAAGCAAATGCAAAACATCCCCCTCTCTCACAACTACCTCTGCCACTATTTACTACTTATGCCGGAGAAGATCCAAGTAATATAAAATGACTTTGGTGAAATGCATTGAATGCATCGCAGCCGTATGTAAATCTCGCTTTTCCCTGGCACTTTGCATGGTTTAGTGTCTTCTCTGTGAGTGGTTTACGTAAGTCGGCAACCAACAACAAATTCAGTTAATTTCCACGTAACCCACCTATACCTAGTTCAACATCCACCACAACACACGTCTATACATTATTACACTACTAATGCCACAGCAGGTTGTAAATTGTAACAGAACATCCCGAACCCTGAGTTAACACGCGTGGCAACATTTTATAATATTCTGTACTACCGTACCTACATAATATAATACTTTCCCCAGTAGGGGTATCTACACAAGGCACATAAAGCACACGCATACAATTACTACCTAAAACACTTTGTATTGCATATAGACCAGTATTCTTCCATTACGTACTATATGCTAAGCAACTAGACGTCTGAGATATTGTTTGAACTCAGAATAACAAGAAATGAAACAAAGGACACAAATTTTAAATTCTCATTAGTACTGAGGGATGAATTCATCCAAATAGTTTTGCAGTGTACGACTGTACAAATAAATTCTAAACGAAATGTAAATGCTGGAACTACGTGAAATGCAGTTACACACTCACGTAGTAGTTATGTACAATGATGAATAGCAGCATATAAGCTAGAAAATGTAATGTAAGTATCACGAAGTTTGAGACTAATTGAACATAGTGATTCATACACACACAACTAAATTGCAACTCATCAATTTCAGTTTACTTTATTTAGTAGTTTTATATTCTTAACTTGGGCTGTACATCGCAAATAGAATTATGAATACATAATTAGTGATAGTGTTAGATGAAGAACTTTGATTTTCTTGCTGCAAAAGTCTGCAAATAGTTGTAGCACTAGACCTGTAAATGAAAATGAGTGATTCAATTTTATTAGCAAATAAGCTTCACTTTGAAATGAACTGTTGAGAAAACATTCTGTCAAATGTTTGTTTAAGAATGTTTTCCTTCACTCTGAACGAACTTAAAACACGGACTACAAAACATAAATAGTGAACAGAAATGCTCATTATAAGAGAAAACAATTGGGGATGAAGTTTTTAGTTGGTAACTACAACCTGCACGATATGTGGGTGGAAGCGTGATAAACTACATGTAGGTAGTTCAATTACTAAAAGTGCACAAATGTGAGCACACGCACAAACATTTATTCTCTAGACAGAACGTATTATAATGATGTTTGTATGTACTGTACAATTAGTCCATCCATTATTATAGTACGTGGGTTATTATCAATCACGTTGTTTTAATGCCATGTGCTTTTCATTTTGTCTCATTGTTTATCAACAAAAAATCTTTTTAAATGATCTTGTCTCTCCAGTCTCCAGTTGTTTTACGATTATTCTCCCGACATTACATCTGTACTTTGTCTGCCTCCAACACCATAGATCGGAATTAAGGATAGGTTTAAAAAGTAGCGATTATGTTCCTTGGTAACACTTGGTTACAACGCAAGCAAAAAAGTTCCAATTACTTCGTAATCTTCACAGGGTCCCCTGGTTGAGTAAGGGTACTCTACTATTTTTTAAAATTAGGTAACACTGGTGGCTACCGATCGCAGTCCCTCTGTAACCAACTTTTCTTAGCCCTTCCCTAAGTAATAATAACAACTAGCAAATGTGGTAGAAAAATCTCGACAAATATTTTCTAGTTGTTATTATTACGTAGACGTGGTAGATCTTAATCATTATTTTCAATTGTAGAAATAAAATAAAATCATGAAGATGATATTTGCATAGTTCAATTTTAAGCTTCTCATAATAAAACTTAAAAATATTCATGAATATGAACAGTGGTAGGTTAAACAAAAAATTTATGATTTCAAGCATCTTCCGTCTTCAATATCAATTAAAATTCAATATTTACAAACACGGTAATAAAGTATCGGAATTGTTAAGTTATTGCACAAGTTCATTGCCCAACGAAATATAAAGCACTATAATACATTGTCAAATTATGCAATGCTTACATAACGGAAAGTATGCTTAAATTCCTATGTTAAAGAAAGAGAGGCGTTACCAAGTCTGTTGAATGATGGATATATAGTATGAAATATTTGTGAAACAGGAAGAGTTGAGAAAGAAGGAAGAAAGTTGAGACCTACATTTTTAAATGAAAGAACAGATTGAATTTAGTTTTAATGACTGCTAGGGTTATTTCTGGGATACGATACACGCTCAAGAAATAAACAGCTAGGTGAATAAATCTGAGCTGTTACTGACAATACATAATTTCTAGAGGTTGGTCCGAACAGATTTTTTGGTGTTCGGTTCGGGTTCGACCAATTTTTTGTTTTGTTCGGTTCGGGATGGTGTGGTAAATAATTGTTCGGTTCGGAATTGACCAATCTTGTGTTTTGTTCGGTTCGGGATGGTGTGACGAATAATTGTTCGGTTCAGAATTTTAGGGAATTAATTGTTCAAGTTCAGGCTCGGTTATAAAATGATCATGTTCTGAAGCACTTGACAAAAATACTATATTTAGCCATGCATTATAAAAATCAATATTGAATTAATTATTTAATATTTAATACAAATAAATTGTATGATTTTATTCTCAATTTGTACTCAACCTGATTCATGTTCAAAATTTATGAGAGTTAAAACTCGTCGGTGTTCGATTTGGTTCGGTACATGTCTCAAAATAATTGTTCGGGTTCTGTTCGGTAAAATACTCCAAATGTTTGTTCGATTTCGGTTTTTTACCGAACCGAACAGTTCGGTTTGGGCCCGCCTCTAATAATTTCCTATATTGAGGAAGGAATTTCAACTGCGAGAATCCTTTCCTCCGTCAGATCTTGAAGATGAGTGCAGGAGAATTTTGCTTCATGTAAAAGTAATCCTATCTGTTGAAATAATCTAGGTGATAAGTAAAAGCATACATTAGCAGCATAATGGCACAAAATTAAAAGTACAGTAAGTATGCGTAGAAGAATCAAGTGTCAGGTTGTTTCGCCCTCCAGCCAGTTTATGATAATGTAATATCAGGCATTATGGAATATGCTTTGTGTTTATATTTAGTGCTCAAGTCATAAGTTCCTGCAATACCAGGCAAGACACTCTTCCAAATCCTAACCGACAGCCTGGAACTACTGTACTTCCATTTTACATACATTCATTAGGTGTACACATTTAATAATATTACTTTTCTTTGTGTCTTATGCACACTACTGACGTTAGACACATACTTTGCAGTACTTGTGTTCTAAGTAGTTCAACATAAAATGGAAGGTTTCAAGTATCTCTTAATGCTGTGTGAAACTTCTATAATCAGTATTCAGTAAGCTTAAGCATACTTAACATTCCTCATTTCCCGTCATACAATGCATGGCATATGGATGACGTACAGAGTACAGATTCATATTGTTTCTGGAGAACAAAGTCATTCATTATATTCTTACATGAGTAGCATATTATGAAATAATAGCTATAGGATATCATCTCACTCCTCATTTCAGAGGAATGCAAAAATTCACAAATATAAACAGTTATTATTTGCGTTGAAATATGTATGCAAAATTTTCCGTTGAAACTTTATTATTAACATTCAATCAACCGAGACTGACTGAGACACACTTTGAATCCGCAGAGTACACGTGCGCATGCATTTTTATTTTTATCATCATTCCAAAATATCCCCAGGCAGAATTGGCGTATCTTTTGATGAATTGGTTTACCTGCTTACCCATATTTAAGCTGTGGAACCCAAAGTAGAGTTACATCACAACATGCGTTTCGCAATATTTGGCAAAATCATCGAAAAATGAGTTGAGACAGTTCTGTGTACAGATTTCCAGAATGACTTTCTGCATTAAAGGGTCGTAGACTTTCTTTGAATTTTCGACGTTCCATTTCACAGCATGTTCTACACATCAGACTCTGCTTACTTATGGCTGTGTACATACCTACACAACTACACTCCGTTCCATTACAACATTTTACAGAACATGTAATTACATTTTCCGTTTGTAGTACGAATACAGAGTCAGAGACAACAGAGTAAGTCTCCTTGGACCGAAATTATACTTTTAATACAAGTGCACGTTTAAAGATCTGTAACTCTTATATAGCACATTTGCTGCAACTGCAATGAAATGAAAGTATTGCAATTTGCGCCTATTTTTGTGTCTGTGAAGTTGCAGCCGTGTTGTAGCCATTCCAAACTTGTTTTCCCCTTTACGGCCACAATTGAAATAATAATATTATTACATGCAATGGAAATTGTCCAAGTTAAGCAGAGCAACGTAAAAATGAATAATATGAAATGATAATGGTAAAACTTGTATCTTTTGTAGTTGAATTCAATTGCTGGCCGTATAGACGGAAAGGAGAGATGCTGAAGATACGGTTGCAGTAAATGTGTATAGATCTCACGTTACAACGTAGCAGTAGTATCAGTAGTTTACCAAAGACAAATACATTATGAATGTCGGGGATACAAACGGATACTAGATAAACAAATCGCTATCCATTTCATCCCTGGAATGCCTTGAGGATTCCTTTTATAGATGCGTGCAGTCTAAATGACATATAGTGTCTGTGGAGACTGAGAACTGAGACCGTAACTCTCAGAGCACAACACAGCAGAGTTACAAGGATGGAAAACTAACTACGTCATAACAACAGTTGTGTTGCATAATACCAAGTCTGTTGTATCATATTGCGAAAAAGACTTTTAGCCCAACCGACAGAAAGCTCCTATAGAATTTCCCTAGCTGCTCTGTGTTGACTGGATTGGCCATGGATTCCGTTTCAGTGACTTGTACTATTTTCCTATGCTCCCTGGCTTTTGCTTCTTCCTTTTCCGTTTCATCTTATTATTATAGGAGCAAAGACAAGGCTACTTAGAAATGGTTAAACTCAAAACTACTAACGCGTTGCTTAATGTCGAAAAAGCCACCAGCCTGCACTTTCTCTCATACTAACGTATGTATGGATACACATTATACTACAAAATTATCTCTCTTCAGAGTCAATGCTTCACAGTATGACTAAGACTCCACATTACCCAACACCGCCACTTCCACCACACACTGCGTATCGCATTCTTACGACCATTTCTCCTCTCCCTATTCTATTTTATATAGACAGGCAACACTGGCTGCAAGAAATATGTGTGATGAGATGAACTATATAATATTATATTTTCAAAATGCGCAAATACACATGAACACTCATAAAATCTAACCGATTTTTCAAGAGACACACTTTTCCTGCCATGCAAGAGATAGTCAGATGAAGAAGCTACTCAGATAGTTGTACTACATCTTTATTTCCGTGTACATGACTGCGATAAAATCTACTACTGCATTACTGGGAAATACATGGACATCTATTTTGCATGTTCTCCCTCTTGTACCCTTTCGTTCCAAACTGATGTGAGAGACTTCAGAGAGTATGTACGTGTAGACACACACGAGTACATCATGATGAGTTGGAGAAAGTTTTCAAATGAAATGTCGACTCAGACTCGACAAGTATTACAGTTAAGAAGTTATAAGTATACGACTATGAGTGGTGACAGGTGACTGGGACTATTCTTATAAAATCTTACTGGACCCACACTACCAACTGCAACTATTATTATTACATCTACCTACGTTCCGATGTAATGCCGTAACAATACTACAGGGCGTCCACTAACTTCTACCTGCGTGGGTTTACTGTGTACAACCAGTAACAGACATACCCCCTTAATATATTTTAATCACTATGCAATTTGAATAACTCAATTTATGTCAAATGTGCAAAATATCTAAAAGTATAAACTTTTGAGTAAAGGAGTAAACTGAGATTTTTGAAATGAATGTGAAAAAGTTAAGGTTTACTCAGGCCAAATCACGTTAAAATATTTTAATATGTAAAAATAAACAGAAATCTCAAAAAATGTTTATGGGATATAGGGAGAAATGACAAAAAAGGTAAGACTATGTTTGCAGGATGTGTATGACCCTGTAGCTTGAAGCAAGTGAGTGTGGGACTAAAATGTGTGTGATACGAGTTGATAGGAGTAGTAGTAAGAATGCAAAGAAGTAACACACATTTGCCTGTTAAGTAGCAACTAGGTAGTGTCAGATAACTCTTGTTCCCAATTAGAGTAGCAACCCATCTCGGCATGTCTCTATGAATCTACTTACTTCACATACCTACATGATTATACGTCGACGACACTTGGCTAGAATAGACTTACGGGCGTCAGAGGTTACAAAGAGACACATAGTCTACCTTCCTGCTCTTCCATGCAAAATTTCAGATTGCTCTTCTGTTCATCGTATCTGTAGAATGACGACGATGAAAATCGGAAAGGTTGAATGCATGCATAAATGTATGCAAAAAAGATCTCGGAGCTGACTGAGACTGAACTGTGTGCTCCATGTGTGTACTTGGTCTTCTCCTGCTCCAACTACATTTACATAGGTACATACACACAGAGATAGCTGTTCTAGTAGTCTGGTCCTGGTCGTTTCCGAAAAAGTGAGGAAGTGTATAAGACGAGAACTGTGTCGAAACTACTAAGAACGACTGCGAAGTAGTCTTCTTTGGTCTCTGTGTGTGAGATTAGATTAGGAAAGGAGAGTGAGGAGTGGAAAAGTTAGGTTGGTATGGAAGATGAGATGAGATGTGATGAGAATAAGACGAGGCAGTAGTAGAGCCAGGACACGGTCTTCTTGTCGCATGAAGACTCCTCCAGACGACCAAGTTAAAGGACAACTATCATCACTGTCTTCACGTAACGTACAGCAAGTCTGAAGTGGAAATGTTCAGGGGTACCAGGACACTCACTCTTTTTCTCATTGCACTACTCCAGACTCGACTTGTCACTATTTTACTATTACTGTATCACTTGTATATAATACCGTAGTCAAGAACAGTCACAATCACAAGATATGATCATAGCAGCATCCAAGGATTTACTGTAATACTGTCAATACGAGTGACATTCACTTATATGGATACGCTACATCATATTATAATATTGACTAGGTAGAAAAGGACAAACACAAAAAGGTGCATTATCTACAGTAACTACAGTGTGTTCTTTTTTCTAGGAATCTTAGATCGGGGAAAACCGTGCTTTTTGTGCTTTTATTTTTATTTTGTTCAATTTATTATTCATGGTGCATTTATTAGAAGCGCTTTATTTATAATATGTTGTTTTACGGTATTAAGTGGTCGAGGAATGATTACCCTAAATAATCGTCAAGTAAAGTCAATTCATTATTTATGGAGGTGAATGTTCATGAAAGAGAAAGTAGTATTAAGACTATGGCACGACTATATACAAATTCCCAGTTCTAAGAATTTTTCTGAATTTTTTATACCTATGGTGTAGATTTTCATGTAAGGAATCTGAATAGGGATAAAATTCCCTAGGTCATGTAATTTGGCCCTTGGAGGTCAAAAACGACAGGGTTTAGATTCTTCCACCTTTAGATTTTCAATGGCGCATCACCACCTGTATTGCTTAAAGCACTTGGTGGTGATGTGTCATTAAAACTCTAAGGGTGGAAAAATCTAATCCTTTCAGTTAAGTGTGAAATTTAAAAAATACCTACTGTATTTTGTATTTTCCACTGTATTTAAAACATTATTTTGTATTTCGATTATTTTGGGCTCTTAAAATCGTAATAGTATTTTGAGTATTGTGTATTTTAGGATTGGAAAGTATTTTGTATGAGCCAAAGTAAATGATTCAGCCACGAAAACGTGAAATAAAGTATATTTCGTTGAGGGATTTTAAAGTTGGGGGAAGTATTTTATGGTAATAAAGCAACTTCGGGAATTTAGCACTCTGTATGGAAGAAGCGTAACTAGAAGGCATCAGTTGCTAATACTTGTGATCGGTTGTCGACTCTTGTACTTATTTACTGGGATTGTCTCAACTATAGAGATTTGCGATAAGGGTTGAACTATTTAGAAGTAAAGTTACAAGCGTAAGGTGGATGTTCTACCGTGCTGCAACTACAACTGGGTAAGTAGGTAGTCGACGTAGTATTATTGCGGGTACCAAACTATATCTACGTATGTACGTATTTAGTAGTTTTACTGATGTACTTGGTTTGTACTGTAGACTTGAGCTGACATGACTTTGACTGAAGTTGTAAGTTGTAAAGAGAGAATTTTGCTACAAGTCTGTATAAATTGTGTGTGTGTGTGTGTGTGTGTGTGTGTGTAAGAGGAGTATTAATATGGAGAGAGAGAGGGGTAGTGGCTGAGCATGGCAATATTTGCCTTGATTCTCGATCGATCCCTCTCGACTAATAGGACGAAAATTAACTCAAGAAATCTTGTTATCCTTTCCATTAGTCTATCTATCTTTCTTTTCTTTTCCATCTCATCTTGAAAAGTTTTTGGTGAGTTGGGTTGTTCGGAGGTCGAGTTGAGGTGCCGCATGGGGTGACATGACTATGCACTCTTTCTGTACCTTCCTAATAAGTTTTCTCTATATAACAGCTAAATATTACTCCGCATCACCTACATACATACATAAACCAATTTGCTCTTTACTCGTTTTTTCTCCGGCAGAAGCGCTCTCACTCTTTTCTCACAATCCATCTATCTATCCCTACATACCTGTCGACTTTCAAGTCGTCTACACGTTTACCTCCTCCGTCTGTGTAGAATGTTACCAAACATAGAGTATAATACATATAATGGCTACTGCCATCAGTTCCATTCTAAAACACACAGCTTACTACCTGCACATGTGAAGATAGTTGAATATATAAGTATACGTTGACTTCCTCGCATGCAGACTTTCGGGAAAAGTACGGAAATCCTCTTCTTCAAACTTTTCAACCAAATCTCACATTCACATGAAAGTCAAGTCATGGGAATCTGGGGAAATATCCGGTAGACGAGTGAGAACGAGCTATTCGACATCCTCTTTCTTACAAATCAGTCTCAAAATTTCATTTGCATTGAATTCCTATCAGTATCCCAGTCTAAAATTTTGTCATTTCTATTATCACACACATTCAGATGCTCCTCTCATTTTCGTCAAGAAAAAGATAGATTTCCCCGGTCTGACGCTAAAGAGGTATATGTAGCGTCTAATTTATTTTTTTCTCTTTAAAAGAAACGAACATTAAGAATCACAAGAATCCTACCAAATGACTTCTGACATGGAAGATTCTCATCGAGAAAAGTAACTTTAGGCGAGCAAGTTCGCATCAACGTTGTTACATAAAAGTATACATCGCAATCATCACACACATATAGTAAAATACACAAAAAGGAGAATTGCTTCTCCTTTGACACAAAAAGTAGTTGTTATAGAGGTTCTCGGGTATAAATACACATACTCCGTCTACACAAGCGTAGCAATGGAGAAATTCGCAATTCCATTATGACTGTGAATATAAATGTGTGATTCTGGAATACAACTACGACTGTTGGAGAATGGCATGTAACAGCGCTAACCATTTCATTACAAAAATCAAATTTCATGTCAATAAGTCAATATGACCCCCAGTTGGGTTGTAGTAACCTAATCTTGTCGGCCAACTTTCTTTGCGAGACTGGCGGAGTTGGCTCTCAGATTGAATAAATAGATCAATTCCTTTAAATCTGTTAGTAGTTCTTTACATCAATTTACGACCAAGTTTTCTGAGAAAAGTGAGCTCTGACTTTTGACTCAGCAATGTAACTCAATGTAACTCACATTGCACTCACGCACAATGCACACGAGCAACGAGGCAAAACTGACGCCAATATCGTGCCCTGTAAGATTCTCTACTTCTTTACGTCCATCTGTAAAATATCTAGTCGTACGTACTGGACCTGTAAGATTGCTTTTCCAGAGCAAATGCATTATTCGTGATAGTGCTTTCTTTGAAGATGTTTTAACTGGAAGTAAGTACACCTTTGGCTTTAACACAGTACTGAATTTTTCAATTCGTCTGCTCTTTCTGCCTCATTTTTTCTACAAAAATACATACATTCACGACATTCATCCTTTCCCAAACTAATAGCATTGCAAAAAATGTACTGAGTTGGGCTTTCTATGTTTATTGCTATACTGAAAGGCATTTCAGTCTGCGTATGTATAGGTGGTACTTGTATTACAACTGCATTTGACGAATGTGTACTTTGTGTAGGTACACAACGACATCAGTAATATGTACATAACCAAGTTGTTGTTTGTGCAGTAGAGTCATTACAATTTCTACTTGTTTGCACATTTCCTCCAAGACACTATTTCTTGCATCACTGCACTAAATGGTTTCAAACCATTTTAATACATAAAGCTTCCATTCATCTCAAAGCATTCATCCGAGTTAAATCACAACTTGTAAAATCCGCCTTTTGTAATGACTCGTGTCGAATGACGACCCGTGCAGCTAATTTTATAATATTTAATCTCCACCCTTGTGCTATTTACTAATGCTATCTTGATTTTCTTGATCATTTGCCACTAACTTAATTATTACATTATGTATTACTGTTTCAACATTCTGGTTTCAATTTCTTAATACTTCAACTCGAAAAATGTGAATCGTCATAAATAAGTATTACTATTATTTTTGAAAAGTAATAATATGTGTAAAATATGATCCAAGTTCCCTACCTTAATATTTTAGTAGGATAAAGACGTTTAAAGCCAAAATACAGGGCACAACGTTGTAGAACGGCCGAATATACTGGTGGAGGAAGGTATAATGCTGGCGGTCTTGCAAATTAGACGGGGGACTTTGAGACAGACAAGCAGAATAAGCATTAGTGTTTTTGTTGGGTTTTCTTTTGATTTTCTCTCGCTGCTTTGCCATATCTCAGCCAGGGAGTAGAAAATTGAGAAAAAAGAACCAGGAATAAGATGTTTAAGGTGTAGGATACGAATCAATTTGAAGAACTAACTGACATGACGGGAATGAGCTGCCAATCAACTTGTCAAAACTTTTTCCTGAAAGCCTTCTGAGCCCGGCTGGGCAGAAAATGAGGCAGCTCAAGTCAAATAAACAAAACGATGAAAATAGAGCTGTGTGTGTCTCTTTGTGTATTGGTGATTCAGCTCCGGTTGGTTCTGTGATGTTCATATCATATCACATGGGATAGCAGTTTGGTCACAGACCTGTGAACTCTGATCAACCCACTTTACTACCTCGTCTTGACAATGCCGCTTTGTCCTCAGACGTCACTTGCTCCGTCGTATTTGTCTGTTCTTCCAACTAATAGCTAAAGAATACACAGGAAGGCACACGAGACATGCACTACACAATCACGCATGCTATTTCCTTCTCCGTCTTAAAAAACATCATAAATATTATATTATCATCTACTTATATTCACAGCTTTCTCAGCATTATATGAAAATAAGATATACTTTTCAGAAAATTTCAATCTACTATGTTTGTCCACCAGTTTAAATCTTTATAACGTTGCACACAAAAAATGGCAAATCACACTTATTATCACTGATTCACACAAAAGCAGCATTTTTTCTAGATGGTGTACACTTTTTTAGATCGTTGTCACTCCTTGTGCTTATTAATAGTATGCATGGCAGACTTTTTATGAATAATGTTCTGTTAAATGCGTTATATAATAGATATATTAGAGCCGGTAGTAAACATAATATAATAATATTAGCTATTTGATATTCATTGTTAACTCCAGTGGAGGAAAAACATGAAGGTAGTAAAGTAGTCTGATTATGCATATTTGCATGTCAGAGTTTTCACCCAACAAAATGAATGTGCTAATTTGGTTCCTTTGTGGTAGTTTTCATTTCTACTAGTTTGTTTTCTATTCTTGCCTCAAACCCGCATTGATCGAGCCATTTCCCTCAGAGTTGCGATTGTACCTTCAATCCTGCAATTCATAGAGGTTTACATTGAAAAACTACCAGCAAATTTACTACTTCACAACTATCAGAACTACTATAATATATATAGAGATGAATGAAAAAAGGATGTAACTTTCATTAAGTGGGTTTGAGTTTTATCCACAAATGTACCTACGTATTTTCACAACTTTTTCAAATTCATTTACGTTTCAATAATTCCACATTTGCAAAAACATTTTCCTCAAGCTTAGCCACAAACAAGAAATCCTTTAAATTTATGCCGCTTTATTATAGGATATATCCTTATCCATTACGGTTTACTATATATAAATTGATTTCAGCATTTAATACACATAGTAAATACCTTAGTACAAAGCATGGACGAATGCTTCAATGAGTACATGCATACCTATTTAACACATTGAAATAATTTAACAGTCCTGCCGTTACTATTACTGATGTTTGCCTTTTAATAGGTACAGATATAGAAAAAACAGAAATAATATATCGGACATTAAAAATGATACTTTATTTTGGACTTTTAAACATCCATTTCGATTCCTTGTGAAGTTCGAAACATTATCGTCAAACCCGGTTTGTAAAATGTCATGCAGTAATGTAAATATGTACTAGCTTGCAAAAATCGACATCATTTGGAATGGTTTATTCAAAGAAAATTCAGCAAGTTGATTTATCACAGTTCTGTGATAAACAAAAGTGAAGTTCTCATAAATAAGATGGCTGTTAGTTTACATACATAGCTTTTATAATAGGGAAGGAAATTTGAATAGTTTGGACTGGGTGGAAGTTGTATATTATATAAGATGTATTCTGTAATGTATTTAATGGAAGAGTAGCTTTTGAGATGGAAGAGAGGAAGCTCTTTTGCTTTGTGTCTATGAGCAGAATTATATATTGAGCCGGAAGAAGAGTAAAACTGAGAGAAGAAGATTTCCACAAGACAAGTTAAAGCCAAAGAGTGATCTTTAGGATCTGTCTTGGTCTTCTTCCTCAGAGAGCGTAGTGTATGGACATCGACAGTCTCGATCTAGTCTACTTCCAGTTCCACTACACTGCATATTATACAATACTGAACAAGTGCACATTCAAAGATGTACTTACGAGTCGAACGCAACCAAAGTTGTGCTTGTCGAGAGCTTTTCAACTGTTTTTCTTCCCTCTACTGCACTTTACGGCTCGACTTCACTCCTACTCCACCACTCACTCCACTTTCCACTATATATTATATTTATCATCAAATACACTAGCACAGAATGCAAATGCACTTCTCTTGTGTGTTCATAGACATAAGAATACAAAAACTCCCATTTCCTTGTTTAACTACACGACACAGCAGTAGCATCATCCTATAGTCTACTAGACACAGAAGCACTTGGCTCTATGCCTCTGGTCACATTGAACTATACTGCTCCAAGATAAACTAAAAACAAAACACGAAGTGTGTCCTTCCAGGAAATCTATTTTATTATACTGGTCCAGTTCCTACAATTTTCTGCTACAGTTAGCAAGCTATACACAATCTGAGGTATTATATAGATTTCTGTGTTCCTACAAACTTGAAATGAACTTGGATCTTGTCTCTTTTTTCTAAAGTTCCTCGATTTGAGTTTGGTCACTTTCACATTCAGGCTCAATGTAATAGTATTGTAGATAGTAGTGGTTGCTTGTTTGCCTTCAGTAGAACTCGTGTTGGAACTGATACAGTGGAAATGGACAAGGATCTGCCTAACCCAAGCAAAATTGAAAAACAACTTGGGATTGATAGTAGTACATCCATCTATGCCCAGGACATCAGAATAGACTTCAGTTCAGCTCAACGTGAATAGTAGTGAGTAAGCCACTATTGCTTTTCTTCTTTCCCATTATTTCATTTCTCTACGCCTTATTTACATTTCCATGTGAAAGGTCTCTTAACTGTAAAGTGTTTTTTTATTAGCGTTATGCAAGAGTTTTTTCATCGTCCTCATGAAAGTATAGCAGTACCTATATTAGTGCTTTAGCATGGCAGCACATTAGTTTCACGTAGATACTTGCATTTCATAAAACGTTCATTCCGTTGCACATAATTTATGTCATGATTTATGAATTGGCTCTACTTATGTGAGGAATGTGTCAATGTTTACCAAGATAAATAATCTTAGCGAACATTTAGAAAGTTTTTATAAATTTGGAAAAATATGTCTTTTACTGACATTTTTACAATCATTTAGAACACATTAAACCTATTTTCCAAAGTACTTTCTACTTATAATAAAAGCATGCAGCTGGAAATTAGGGAGTAATGCTAATGTTAATAAAACACAAAGTAGTATAATTATATAGTTGTGGGGCATTATGCTAGGTATGACAGTAGAGGTCCTACGACAATAGGTATTGAGTAGTCCATGTCAAACAGAATATTTTTTGTCAAAAATTGCAAGAATAGTTTAACCTAAATTAAATTCCATGCAAAGAAAATAGAACATTACATGTTTTTTCAAAGTTAATTAGCAAAAGTATAGGTGCTTATTGCAACTGCAATTTATAAATATCTAGGAATACATAGATTGTACTTACATGTAAAGGCATGTAAGATATGCACATGTATTTAATTACGCAATATGTAAATTACGTTTATTGCCGAAAATGCTGTAGGTACTGGCTAAGACAAAATGAAAGTAGTAGAGTGTAAATATTTTCCAGAAAATGAGTCTTATCGGTACATAACATAGGTACTATGTGCTACATTATCCTTGCTTACAGCTATTAATGTTGGAGGAAATAAAGGAACTGAACCAAACGCTGGTTGAAATTGGGCACAAATTGAATGTAATTGCAGTGTAATTGAATCCGAGGCAGGAATAAGTTGGCTGAATTCGTGTCCTGAGTGTGTTCCATTTTCGCCGTTTCAGTTGAACGAACAGAAAGGGAAATCCTTGTTACTGCATAGTTATGGGAAAGTAGAAGCATGTGAATACCAAGCAATTTGAATCTATCTACTAAATCTACTGCTACTATTGCCGGTACAGTCAATAGAGCATTCTTGTGCATCCCTCTGAATGACTTTCATTTTCTTATCTACGGAAAAAAGTAAGGGTTATTCTTCGCCAAATTAAAACCCAGTTTTTTGTTTATCACAACGAAAAACTCATATGCACTTTTTACTTTCAGCTGTATCTATGCTATGTAATCTAACCTTAACCTTGTTTCCATTCTGGATAGCAATCAAAGGTTGCATTATTTTAATTTAAAATATATTACGACGTAGGCGAATACCACAGATTTACTTTCTGTACTGACTGCATAAATAATTTCATTTTCTGCAGAGAGATATTTAATTTCACATTGATTTTACTGCTGCCTTCGAACAAAGCTAAAGAAAAACCATTTGTAACGGTCCAAGGAAGTAACGAACTCAACAGTGATACTGTATTGTGAACTATGACACAGTAATGTTAATGATAACTGTGAAATCAACAAGTCAACTGTGACACTGTCAGTCAGTAGCAGTTGAACTACTCCGTGTATTAAAACCAAAGGTCGTTCTAAATATTATAACATTATTAGTCTCCCAATTCAAAAGTTGGCTGTCTTCACTTTCAAATATTTGATCAAAAATCTCAATGGTGAAGGACAGACAGACAGACAGCTTTGGCATAATTTCACAGATTGAAATAGGTATAGAAAAACTTGAACGGACATGCCTATATATTAAATCTATGGATTAATCATAATTAAATACATCATACAAGACATGGATTCCTACTTTACGCACATTACATGATTTAAATACTTGTAATACGTGGAGCAATGGTTGGTTGTTGCATGAAAGTGCTGGAGTCAATGAAAGAAATTGTCACGGTAGTTTTGTATACAAGACATCACAGCAGCAATACAAATTAAATTATTGTGAGTCTGAAGCTTTTACGAGTAGTGGGACTCACGCAGCGAGAGATAACGTGCAGGGTTTCTGTAATATGATTTGTTTCGTATAAAATCTCTCGGGTTGCATGTATAAGGGGATGGCATGTACAGAACTTGCTATAGAGATTTCTATTAATATTAATAATAAGTAATGAAATAAGAGCGAATAGAATATAATATGATTATGATATGCAGGAAATTCTGTACAGAGCAATTAGAAGTACCTCACTACGAGTAACTGCTGCCGCAAGTGCAAACGGAAAATGGAAGCAATAAAAACTACACTCTCCTACGCCAAATTGCGATATTGTTGATTAAATACAATAATCTCATTTAGAAACTAATTCGTTGAAATGGACGTTGCAGAAGCAGCATTGGGTTTTGACTCGGATAGTGATTGCAGTCGCTCTCATGTTACAAATGAAATAAATGGTCACAGTGTAACTGCGGATGTTGCCGTACTTTTGGTAATACGTGATACGGTTACCTACATCTTTGAAATAGGTATGTCATAATTGAGATAAACAGGTTAACTACAACATGATTGCTATGCTAGTGTGATGTTTAAATGGTTCGGGGCAACAGAGTGCTATAGAAATCATCTACCTAGTTGTAATTATTGGCATAATTACATGTGAATATTTGAAATGGTCATAGACTTGCCTTGGAGCAATAATATTTCCAAAACCACATTAAAGTAAACCGTTTGTAAATCGAAGTAAATAAGTATCGTAAGATGTAGGATTTGGTAACAGGTATCTTCACATTTGATGAGTGCTAGAACCCCTCCCATAAAAACGCCCTTAATTCAAATTTATGAGCTGGCGGATTGATTCAACTCATTTTCCAACTTATCATAGACCATTACATTACTTGTTCCAAGTTTACAGCCATTATCATACGTAAACTCTTCTTGAGCTGTCAGTTATTGTGGAGGATCACGGATAGGGTTCTTTTTTCCTTTTCAAGCAGTTAGTCGTTGGTTTCTTCACTGTCTCATTGACAAAAAATAAAAATTGCAACTCGTTTAAGAATTGCATAAAGTTTACTTGCCGAACAAAAAAGTTGTTCTGCAACTTTAAATAGTGATAATAATAAATGTATATGATACATGCATGGCTATACTACAGATGACAGAGTTCAAAGAGTGAAACTAGTTGACATCACTTCACATTTGATTCAAAGTTGAAACGTTGAATCAAATGTCATGTTATTTGAAAATGTTGTATTACAGAGCATTATCGTAGTCTTTTTACACACATAAAAAATCAATTTTCTTTAACGAATCTTTCTAGAATGTATATCAATTGTACTACCCACCTATTCCCCAGATTATAAGCTACAAATACGATAACTTCTCTTCCACAAAAGAGTTACTGGGTGGAAGAAACAAAAGTGAGTTTCTGGGTCACTTTTTTTAA
>JABASD010001204.1:0-45189 GCA_019776165.1 Pogonognathellus flavescens | reverse complement strand
TATACCATTGCATTGCCTACTCTATTACAGAGATGTACCAGAATTATAGAAGGTAGGATAGAAGGTAGGATACTACTACACTACACAGAAGTTACAACCATTGAGAAAGATCCTTGGCAGCTTTCAGTTAAGCTGTCAATGAACAAAAATTGTATGACTCGGTTTAGCTCAGACTTGAGAAGAGATGTCGTCTCTACTAATCCCAATCTTAATTAAAACGAACCATTTATCACCAACAGTGTGGCATTTTATGTAACTCCGCATTCCTATACATACGCTTACCATTCAAAACATTGTATTTTAGTGCAGACTGTTAATGCATATAGTTTTAGTTTTACCATGTCTCATGCTAATGTCTCGCATGTCTATTAATGTCCTTAGACATATTATTCTTTCCCTACAACAGTTGAAGTCTCCAATCTCACTCTCTCTCTCTCCAGTCACAACGAGAAACAATAAACACCAACATTTCTACTTATTACGTTCCAACCATCTGACTTTACTTCCGTACCTCCTGTGCTTTGGTCTTGTCATTATTTTCATCCACAGAATAAATGTTTACTTCATTTCTTCATATATTGTACTATTATTTATACAGTGGGCTTAGTTGTAGTATTATTGTACACGTATGTTTCAGAAAGTTACTTTTCCACTTTAATCTTATGTATTATTACTCTGTTGCTTATAATTGGTGAGTCACACACAGTCACATTATTCTAAGGTACAAATGTACACACACAACTTCCCTTCATCTCTATAAGAATGTTTTACTGTTTTATTATATTCTTTCTTTCTATACACATGAATATACACCAGGATACTATATATATATATACAAGTGCGACTAAATAAACCCAATTTTCGTTTTACTTAGCTCAAGGCCACTGTTTCTGTGAACATTAGACAGAGCAAGGGTAAAGTAAACTTACAGACCAACAACACAACACAAATCCCTCTCTGTAAAGAGTAAATGGAAATGAAATGTATACAAAAAACGGACAAACAGCTATTATAACTGCATTTGTACACTGTATAAACACAGTAGTATAACTAAAGTATATAAAGTAAGGAAAGACTTTTTTGCTATAGTAGAACAAGTACAATTTTAGTTTCATCAGATCAAACCAGCAATACTTTTGTACTACTACTACTACTACCATTGCATTACCAAGGTGTAGGTAGACAAAAAATAAGTCAGACAGAGCACATTGCATGGCTTAGGTAGTTACTATACATAAAAAACAGTTTTTGTAAGTATAAGAAAGAAGATTTAGTATAGTAGTAGTTTATAATTCAAGTGTGTTTCTGGTTTTTTATATGTGAGTGAAAATAATCTACAACTTGAAGTCGCATTCACATATCTATAATTACACACCATTGCCATCCCATTTCTATTGTCATGCCTCTTGGCTAAAAACTTTATAATATGTATAAGTATGATACTTTACTTAACTCAAGTTTGCTCCTTCGCATAGAATATTGGTGCTTATTTCTTCTGGTAGTACACAGGAGGAGTCTGTAGCAATAACTTTAAGTGAAATGAAAACAACACATGCATTGTATTCACAAAGATAGTTTACAGCATACATAACCAAAACAAATACGACTCCCTCACACAATTAGGTAACGTATGTAGTCAAACTAAACTAGTAATAAGTAAGCAGAACAAGTGCGGCTGGAGTTGTATCCTACTTCCAAGTTGTTTAAGTCAACAAAATTGGATCTATATAAAATAATACACTGTTAACTAATATCAAATATATACTCATACACACATATTCGTAATAATAAACAATAACGAAATATCGGACTGACTGAACCGCTTGTTTAGCTTAATAGTTTAATATCCTTTTAGCAATAACCATTTCTTCCTTACGATTCCATTCCTCTCTCTCTCTCTCCCACTCAAACCAACATAATAATAGTGGAGACTCGTTTTCTGAATTTCTTCTCTCTCTCTCTCTCTCTAAAGTAAAAGCAATGCAATGTAACCGTTGTGTAGCAGTCCAGGCTGAAGTAGTAGTGTGGTAGAAGCAGATATGTATGCAAATATTACAGAACAGCTCTCCAGAGAGATAAGCTTTTCATGTAATGAGTACAACAGTCAAGTAAGTTTATATATTTATACTGCAGAATACTTTCACAACTTCCTGTAATATAAATGCAGTACTATACAAGAGAGGAGGGAAACGAGATTTTATTATGCATCATCTAATATTTAGTCAGTTAAGTAACCCTTTAGTTTACAAAAGCAACGTATTTATAAATGCTTTTATTTGCTGAGCTGATTTTCAATGCTGCATGCTCCTATTAAACTTAATATTATGTAGGAGGAGAAGAAGAGGACAAAGTGCAATTGTAAAGAGAGCACATGAATTCTATACAACAAACACAACAGAAACTCTCAGTAGTAAGTAGTGTGTTGTATGTTGTGAAATGATGATGATGGCACATAATAACATGAAAAACTGTTCAAATTACAAATCAACTGAGACGTGATGAGATGAGACATGATTCACAAATTGAGTTAGGGAACACAAATATGAAATCAAGTTATGAGGAATTATTGCGTAGGCTTAAGCCCAACAAGCTCAACAAGCAAAGTCTCTTTGGATGAAAGTTTCTCTCAACAACGCGACAAAGAGCAAATCAAATGAGCCAAAGTAGAATGCACAGTTTGAAAAGTATGTGCTTATAGAAAGTTCATTCTCAGTACCATGTTATTTGTACTCCCCTCTCCTTCATTTCACATTTACAAATGTGAATGCATAGCATCCATGTATCCGCCATATTAAAATCCAAGCTATTTCACTACAGGCAATTTTGACCAGTGTGAGTGACATATTCTTCCTGAAGAACACACACACACACAGAATCCCGCAGAAAACATCCGCCGATTCCGCCGCACCCTCCAATTAAAATGCACTAATGTAAAAATGACATTGATATACAATCCGTAAATAATTATAATTTGACAAATTTAACAAACTGATTCGCCGTTTTTATATGTAACTCAAAGTAGTAGGTGCTTCTACCATTTTTTTCAGCCGAAAAAGGAAATTTTCTTTTCACAATGTAAGTAGTATTATCAACACTGCAAGATATAATTTTTGATTCGGTTTAATTCTTTCGATCACTAACATTTCAGATCAATAGGTTTCTAGCTTGTAGGTAAGATTGGTTTGCACTGATTTTATAGACAAAATTAATGTGCAATACTGACTAACACAGTATTAGTGCAGTATTTTTTATATTTTTATTCAGACTGCATAACCAGATATAAATTACTAATTCTACTTACTCACTCCGTTACTGATTTCTTTGCACAAGGATGAAAGTCTGCTTTGAGAGAGTGTCCTTCTATACTCTTCTTTCCAATCGTATTGAGAGAATTAAGGAGACAGAAATGTAAAGTACATACTACACGACTACACAGTAGTTGAAAACTATTATGAAGTTTACAGTACACTCTAATGTGTAAATATTTATTATATCTCTTATGTCCCATATTATTATATATATCTAACAAACACTACATTTATTACATATGTAGGTATTAGGTAGGTATGAGACATTCTATTCTACTTTAACAATGAGTACAGACAAAATTGAACATTATTGAAGCTTAAATACATACCCGCCTTTCTACAGCAGTAGCTCGTAGTATGTGTATTTTACGTAAGTGATTGTAGTAATATCGACCTACTCATGTACTATTTATTTAACGTGTATATGTCTACTAGCATACACAGCACAATAGGCATGATTCTCGTTTAATTTCATTTCAAGTTGAAGAGTTAGATGCAATGCAATAATAGTACAATACAATAGACTCTAATGGTACTATAATGCACAATGTAATGTACGGAAGAGACGAAAATAACACTAAAGAGATTATAGCATCAGATATACTTACGATCTCGTTCGTTTTACACGTATTCCTCTGTACAAATGTACTGGGAAAATGCTATGCACACGAAATGCCAACTGGATGCACATACAATACAACACTAACTTAACTTACTCCTTCTTGTACATACAAATACTGTGTAGAAAGCTTTATTCGGAGAGTGTATGCAGATGATAAGTGCTATGTATACAACACACACACCCATACACACACACTTTTTATTAAGACTGTTGTATAGCATGAGAGCAGAAAGCACAATAATATATCAGTATCTCTGTATGTGTGTAAAGTGTATAGTAGAGCTTAGGAGGTTGTTCAATGTATATATACAAATGATGGTTAAGTTTGAGTCTATTATTCAACTCCCCCACTTCCATTTCACGTCCCAGGAAGAAAGAAGAGAGAAATATGTGCTATGGAGGTGGGAAAGAAGGTCTTGTGTAAGAAACTGAGCCGGGAGCTCAACTCCCCCAGAGGGGATGTTGTAAGTAAGAGGAAGGAAGAATAATAGATGGAGATCTCACGTCTGATAAAGCCTCTTCAGTAAAAAAAACTCACCCGAGTCGTTTCGTCCTAATGTCGAATGAATAGAGGAAGAGATCTCATCCGTCCCATCCAGAGACGTGCCAAGTCCTTCGTCCAAAAGGTTTGTAATACTTTCTCGGGACGAACCTCCATTCTCACCTACAAAACAACACACGCAATAAATGATGAAAGTCGGTCATTTTACAACAGTGCTTATATTCCTCCGTTATATAATATAGAAATAGTATACATAGGTGTCTTATTGTTAGAAATACATATTATATAGGACTAATGTTAAATATAATATTCGCAGCATGTATCTGTGGTAGGTGACAGCAGGTAAAAGAGCTATGATGAATATCTGGTGGTTTTAAAGCAGGAAATATATGTGACATTAGCACTACTTTGTAGGCACTACATATAGGAAGTCGACTTTAGTTGCACTTTACTTGATGCATTCACTCTTCACCTCATGAATTCATAATCAGGTCCACTTGCTACAAGGTAATGAAACAAAGTCGGGCTTCTTCTTCTCCTCTTGCGACTTCTCCGACAAGTCTTCCACTTGCTCTTCACTTGGTTTATGTCATACAACGGAAGTTAGCTTTACCTTGCAAATACCTATATAACGTATAGTATTCTTTTACCTGGAATAGTTTACTCTCCCACTATTCTTTCCCTACTCTCTCTCTCGTTATGTCATCATGTTTTAATTCTTTACTTATTACTATACACATTGCATATACAAATACACATAAATATATGCAATGTCATAACTCACAGGATCTTAATTTTCGTTAAGGTTAAAGAATTTTCATGTGCACTCCTGAAAATTCAAGCTCTTTTGAACCACACAAGAGAATTTAGTGATTGCAGGCCTTGTGTTACACAAGAGTCTCTATATAGTCGCTGCCAACATAAGTTGAAATTTGATATAATATGGTAAATTCCAGTATAGTAGAGAGTATATAGGTCATTAAGTAGTGTACTGTTACATAATGGAGGAAAATTACGTTTTCAAGAGTCTCCTAATATTAGTGTGCCTATAAAGCATTTATGTTATGTATTTTCTAAACTGCAAAGTGGACTACTTAAGTATTCAGTGTAGTATATTCAACAAAACCGTTCTCAAATCACAAGGTAGCAAGTAGTATATAGGTACTTTGCATTAAATCTCACAACTCTGAAGGATGATCATTATGACCACAATGCTATACTTGCATTGCATTACTGCACACTAAAATTTAACAGAAATTTTCTACTGAATTATTTGCTCTAATTCTAAATTCTGTTTTTGCAAGTAAGATCTCTGTTACAGATGTAAATTTTGCAGGGATCTCGTGTTGCTTCGAGTAGAATTACGTTGTACTTTGATAAAACACGTATTATTATTGAAAGCAAAATCACGTCACTGCGTATTACACTTTGTGCTGCATAACACTGATTAAATTTGTAAACAGTTACGTATAGAGTCAGGTCACATACACAATCATTCAGTCAAAACCAAGTCAAATTGGTTTTACTTTTAATAGTGAAACGAAACGCCTTAACTAGCCAACAAAAATAATATCTGTACACATGCAACTTATACTACTACGTAAAACGTTATATCATTCAGCTTATTACTACCTATACACCCGAGCGCGATATACGTGCAGGGGAGTATGTACATAATATGCAAACTTTACACTATGAGTGTTTTCTTTACATAAGTTTTAACATAACATAACATGAGCAACTGACTTGACTTGAATACCTTTCCGAAATGACTGCAATTTATTACGAATGTGTTCCACGCACGCAATTTCCTCATTTGAAACATGCACACACCGATAATTTCTAGTACTCAGATTAAACCATTTATACATTGCGGAAATGACACTTGAAAAATATCCTACGGGAAAACGTAAACACAGAAATACTCAGAAGGAACTTTTATGTACTACTAGTATATATACTAAAATACAGATATACTTTACACATACATTATTATTGCATATATTGTATTATTTTACTCATATATCCTATTCCTACAGTAGTAGAGATATCTTTAGGATAATATTATACATAAAGGTACATACGTTTTACATACGTAATACACAGAGCTGCTAAATTCACAAGTTAGACTTGACTCGTACATGTTTTACACACACACTCCTACAACAAGTCCTTCTTTTTGTATTATACGATTATATGGCAGTTCCAGTGTGTTAAATGAACTTATTGCGAATGTTCGCACAGAGAGCGCAGACTACATTAACACTTACATTAGTAATAATACTTACAAAGTTTTTTTGCTGACCTTTGCACTTTTCTTTGAAAATATGACTGCACTACTCGACTTGTGCACATACGAAGAAACTGTTTACTCTACTTTCCTGAGAGTAAGTAAGTTTAGTTTAGGTAGATATGAAAATAAATATAATTTATAGTTTGTATATAGCGTGGTACACTGTTAGTGTATGGTACTTCTTTGCCCACTTGAATCCAGTTCATTGCAGTGCAACTTGAGACTCTTGACATGAGTAGAGCAAAAGCAATCTTACAGGAATTTATGGCAGCATTAAAGTTCAACTTCAACCTTCATTCTGTACTTACACATCTTATCATTTATCTTACTTTCATTTGTTTATAATTTCCACATTTATAGCACATAATCATTACCACGGAATTGCAATTGAGGAAATAATACCTTAATAAATAAGAATAACGTTTGCTCTATGCACTATCAGCTTAAAATGTGTAATAAATGTATCTACCTATCTACGTAGAAAGAGTGCGGGATATAAATTTCCATGGAATAGGTACGTAAGGTATTATTATACTGTATTGCAGGTGGTGGTGTGTAGGAATTAGGCATTTACTTAATGTTGTAATATATTACTAGTAAACCAAACGAATCTCATAAAATGTGGTGGTAGGAGCCATTATGAACTTACCATCACCATCCAGGAGAAAGTCCATGGTCGCATTCCCTTGACTGTGGTAGAGAATCAAATCATCGGGATTTTCTGTCGACACAGAATACGCAAAAAGGTTTCCATCAGCTTTCAACTGGGCCAAAGCTCCAATATGGTGTAGCGTCACAGTACTCTGTAAATCAACAACACAAAAACAACATGAACTACACTACATGACTCTAATGAATTATTTCATTTCACTTAACTCATTTAACTCTCTTTCTCTCTCTCTCTGTATATTTTCTTATCAAATGTCCACATTTAATTTCGTTGTAATTTGTTGTTAATGTTTAAACTATAATTCGAGAGAATCCTTTCATTCGCGACATTTGCTCTGTGCATTCTCTCTTTCTTTGGCAGTACACTACTTATAAAGCTGCGATTAGACAAGACAAGGCCAACACACAACACACACGTACTAGTACACATCACATAGGCAATAATAGAGTAGGAGTATATTACATTGCTAATGCTACCACCAACAAGTCTACATTATATCTTCCGAAATAAACCTACGCAGTAAAGTGACATTACAACATAAACTCACATAAATAAATCACTCATTAGACTCGTTTTATGTACAAAGGAACAATGCTATCTACTCAACAACACTACAATGTCACCCAACAAACCCAACCCAAACTACCTACAAACCAACACAACATTAAACTCAAAACTACAACTCTAATCAGTGAAATACACTCTTCCGATTCTGACTCACAAAAACATTTTCACTTCCAATTCCAACATACTTCTTCTTCTTCTCTGTGTGTTTTCTGAACACTTTCTACCAGCACTACCTATAATACCACAAGATTCAGTTATACTAATAATACTAAGGAACATTACATTGCAAATGCAATTGTAGTCGTCTCTTTGACTTTACTCGAGTCTTGTAGCTGCAAGGAATCCATTCTTTACATACTCTGAACTCCTTACATACGCTCGTCTAGCTAATATGGCAAATAAGCAACATTAGCATTGCATTGCGTTGAATGGCTCATTCCACATCTACCCGTCGAGAAATACTCGTCTAGTATTAGCTTTTCGGTCATTTACTTTACTTATGGTTGAATAGTTGTACGTCTGCTGTCAAGTACAGGCAATATTTCAAAGCCTTCTCTTCTCTCGTCTCCATCTCCACCTTCACCATTTATTTAGCTTGGGAAATTCGAATCTTTATTTTCTTCCTGTACTTTTATGTCCTACCACTACTCTTCAGTGTGGTAGTAGAGGTACCATCGCAGAAGAACTACCAATAATGTGTATCTATCTTCTCTCATACTTTTTAAGACTCAATATAAATTACTAGCTGTGCTCCATGACTTTACTTTGGTCTTTTTCCTAAACATTTCACTCTACCATCCATCCTACGATGCCTTTGTTATGTTTTGCGTGATGCGCGTCGTCTCATTTCGTCCTCTTACCTAATACTCTAATACTAATGCTACTTCCACTCTGGCTAAACAGATATTGGTATATCCCACCGAATTCCACACTAACAAACCATAGTCAAATTACCATAATGCAAACCATACATATCTACCTACCTATAGATGTAAGCAATATATTAAGAAGAAAGTAAGATACCTACTACATACTATTAGTATTACAGCCACAATATATCATCCGAACCAAACCCGGGATTCATTTTCCCGTCTATTTCGCCGCACCCTGACATACCACTTTGCCTATAATAACACAAACACAAAGACATACATAATTCACTTTATTACGTTATTCTTAAACTATACGACACTATTACCGTTACTACAAACATTATTACACTGTACAGAGCACACGCATTATATCTGTGCTACAGATTGTACCTATACTACCTATGCAATATGTAAGTAGGTAAAAATACTACTTATGCTTTATATAGTAGGATATACCTAATATATATGATATAAGACTAGGACTTGTTTTTAATACGACTTATCTCTAAATAGGTTAGAGAAAATGTAAAGATGGACATATCAATTTAGTCGCGTTTACCTTTTCGTTTAAGGTTCTAATTTCACTTCATCCACAGACATTCATTCTCCACGAAAGGTACTTTGCCATTCGTCTACCACAAGTAGTACATTATAAGAATACAATGGAAATGGCACCAGACGAATTTCAATGACATTGGTATAATTTAATAGGTT
Organism: Pogonognathellus flavescens; assembly: GCA_019776165.1. Lineage (NCBI taxonomy): Eukaryota > Metazoa > Arthropoda > Collembola > Entomobryomorpha > Tomoceridae > Pogonognathellus > Pogonognathellus flavescens. Next base: position 35,641 of record JABASD010001204.1, on the reverse strand, counting down.
ATGTACGCTAAAGGTTGATGATGAGGGTGCATGGCACATGTTTTAGAGCTTGTATGAATTCTCTATGTGTTTTATACACAGAGAGTTTACTTTACACGTATTAAGCACAACAAAACGACGTGTACTGTAGTAATACTCATATACCTTTCGGGTTTCAAGTCATTTGGCACGGTGTGTGTCGTGTGGTAGATGTACGCTATACGAATATTATACATAATGTATGTACTGCCCGGTATTCTATGGTTTGTTAGTGGGTATTCCATGTACAGAGTACAATGCAAACGCATAGTAAGCAATAACAGTAAGATGTGTAGTTGGTATATAAGAATACACTTATTGTAGTTGTAGAAGCTAGGAGTATAAGGTTTAATAGAGTGTTATTTACTAATGGTGGCATGGAATAGTTGAATAGAGACTGGCATACAGAATGAATAATCTGGAAGATGCACACACGCGAAGTTCGCCGTATTTAATAATAAGTGACATAATCTAGTCTTGATAGGAACGATGACAAAACAGAGACGTTGAATAGATACGCATAAAGATAGTAATGAAAGTAGACGTAGCGTACGTTCTTCTACCCACGTAAAGGTGAGCTACATATATAATATTATCCTACAGTCATTCTAATACCTATGTATAAGTTTTATAAGTGCAGAGACACGTAACTAACAATGGCCAGCATTACAAGGAATAATAGCGACAGAGAACACAGCGTGAGCATAATCACGAGGGGCGAACAAAATAGAAAGCGACAGAAACATAATCTGTCTCTCAGGTCCTTATTAAAAATAGTCAGTTCTTTTTGCATCATCAGACAGATGAATTGAATCAACATACCATGCCATATTAATTGTGAGAGTGAGGAACTCGACTCATACACATTTGTAGTCTACCGGAGAATAGGATTTATAAATAATAATATGACGCATGAATCCTCACAGGCAGGTTCACGTTTAGAATTATACACATTACTATTGCCCGTGTGTTCCTGGTAAATGGTTAGCTATGCAATTGTTCGGTATTCCGTAAGTACTATTCGGCCTATGGCACAATTGTCATTGTCATTCATCAATGTTATAATAAAAATACAACTTTAGACACGCCATACAGCTATATCTGTAGCTATAGCGGACTTTGGCATTTCTAGTAGTAGTTATAGGTATTTAATTCTTCTTGACAAACAACAACGGGAATACTGATAAATAAATGCATGTGCATCATGTGTTGTGCCGGAGTTTTTTTTCGGAACTGTTGTGTACTGTTCTGTGAGATTAGGTATTACTACAGTTACATTTTATCTGGATGCAAGTATTGCACTATAATATCTTCCATTTAAACGTCATGTCAGTTCGTCTGTTTTTCAACCCTCTTGTTGTGTCGTAGATTGTAGGGCAAGAAACTTTTTTGAAAGAGAAATATACGTACTACTATTAAACGAGTATATATGGTTCGTTGTAAAAATGTAAAGGACACCCCCAGTATGCTGGCACAGTCCTGTTCTGGATAAAAAGGAATCCCCAAGAGACCTGAAAATCCTTTTACTACCTCTCCTACATTCGATCACACGTGTACCACAATAACAAAAACCTGAGATGAGTCAAGCAGTCAAGTCAAGAAGAGTTGATTTGACTGTATGAAGCTCACTTCTCACTTACACATCCTACTGTGCAGTGTACGACGTCTCATCTCTCCGAGATTGAAAGAGGAGATTTGCCAAGAATCAAAGTAAGCATGGCAAAGCATTGTCTGTATTTAATATACTGCTATAAACATATGGTATTGTATTGTGTGTATGTATTTATGTTTCTACACACACGTGAGCAACCTAACTAGTGCATATAATAAGCATCAAAGAAGAAACAAGGCAAGACAGGGAAATAAGATAGCCAGCCAGCACTAATACAATGATATGAATGCATTACACAAACAAGAACAGTCAGAGAGAGAAGGAGAATTGAATAGATCTCACTCACTCAGTGAGGAATAACCAGGGATGGTTGAATTACATGGTTATAAGGTAAATTACGTTACTGAACTATTTTATGGATATCTTTACGTAGGATGGAGTGTAAAAGCAAACGAAATGCATTTCTTTTCAAAGTCTCCAATTCCTTTGTTGTTATACGATATGGCATGCCTCCTATTGCATTACCCACGCTACACAGGAAGACGTACGATGAACCTTTGTAATTTACTGATCGGACAGGTAGATCGAACATTTATATTATATTACATACCTGCACCGTATTTTATTAGATTATGATCATGTAACGTTCCCGTTTTGTGCACATAATATAATCAGTTTGTTTTTCTACGTTTTGTAGAAATTTCTAGAAATAGGGTAAACCCGTGTGTAGTCTCTTGCATGTATGCATGCAGTCAACTAGGAATTCGGGTAAGGATGAGTTACCTATTATAGCCACTATATTATAGTTCACTGTATACTAAAGTAAAAAGTAATCTCATCCAAGCCGTTTCCATTTCCTTAGGCTCAGGCGCAGTTTCACACAGATGCAGATGTGGTTAACTCAACGATGGCACTTAGCTTAGAAATATATTACGTAATAGAAGAGGTAAGAGTAATAATACACATGGATGTTGTGATCTTCATGTGTTACTTTATAATATACCATTGTGCTGTAAGTACTTATATGGAATTTTCGAAAGAAAACCGAGTAAATAAGTTTTTACATACTTCAGACTTGAGTGTATTATTATGTATTGTGTATTCTACTACGTATTTGCTGTTGGAAATTAGTTCCTAACATCTCTTCGTGATAGCATACTAATGAAGAACTTGTCAAAGTAGAAACGAGTCGAGTTGTTAATCCACCCGAGTAAACATTCCAATCCAGGAAAAGTTGCGAAAAACTTTTCAACCAGCTTAAAAATACCCATGTGGAGCAATATTAGAGTATTTTTCCTTTGGAATTCGTAACGTATCATATGAGAGTCTCACAATTGTGTACTTGTGCCAATAACAGACAGATGAATACTAACAGTGTCAACAACAATGTGTATGACAAATATTTTGCAATGGAGTAAATTGCTCACATGTTTAACATCCCTTCCGGTCTCTCTACAAGGAATTTATTATGTACAGAATCTATCTTGTTCCCTACATGTGTACAATGTGACTGAAAGTTTCAATCTGGCTCTCCTCTGGCTGGAAGGATAGAAAATAACGTCTCTAAGCTATTCATAATGAAATTTTCAGTTTGTTTGATAACAATAAATTAAAGTGAAGTATTATATTCCTTACATGCGAAACGCAGTAAAACATTTACTGGGTAATTTCTTCCATTTTTGCTATAAAATTGTTTACCGCAACTGATTTTTGCAAAGATATACCTGTTATAGTACAATGCTTAAGTAATTCGAATTCGTAAGTTGCAATTTTTTTCGGGAGTACTGGCTATCCAATTCTGTAATAATTGCCAAATTGCTGAAATGATGAAATTGTACTTAATGTTGTTTATAAATCTTCAATAAAGATATTTACTCTTATGATGATATTTCTGCTGCATGTATTTGTTTTATGTGTTGTGTACATAGTATTGTAAACAGTGCAAACAGAGCTCGTATATGTTATTTACGTAAGTTATCCGGAAGAGTGAGGTAAGAGTTAACTCTTCTGTGTTCAAGGAGTCTTTCTTTCACAATCATGCCCACAGGAAAAGGAATAATATTGTGTTAAGACATGACTTATGGTATAATACTGCCTCTACTATTACTAAATGTGCAGTTCAAACTACTTGCTCGTTGGTTTATCCTTAAACAGTAAATAACTTTGTAGCACATACATATTTCTAAGGGCAGAAGCAGAGAAATACACAAAAGTAGCCTACTAAGGTAGTAAAAGGTAGTTAGAGGAGCGATGAGAGAAGAAGATGTACTTATGTAGTAGTATCTCTAGTATGTCTTCCCTAAGTTGTTTTGTGGCAGTCTTCCTTTTGCTTACGTTTACGTAACTTCACTTTGCTTTCCTTTGCAACTGAATAATACACCTAGAAATAAGAAGAACTCTGTACCAAGGAAGAACCAAAGGCAAGGCAAACCAACCCTATCTCTGTTCATACTCCTTTGCCAACAACACATGCGAAACTTTCCTTCATCCTTTACTTAACTCACTTATGCCGCTTATACAGTACCCCACGACTACTATCCGTCTGTATAGATACAAATTAAAGAGTGATGTAGTTGTAGTAATGCCCAGTAGCAAAATGTCTGTGTATATAAGTATGCCAGCAAATAATTCTTTACAAACATTTCCCTTCTGTGCTATCTGAACGTGTTTAAGCTCTGTTTGCTATAAATTCAATACACATACAGTGAAACACATCGTGTACAACTACAACTGAATGCAGCAGTGTCAATCTTCATTATATTATCGACCCTGATGAATCTAAGCTTTTCAGATGAACATTTATATACGTATAACTTAAATACATTACATACCACCACTACTCTACCCGACCCTCTTTCTGTACTACTACTACGGGTAATAATAATATGAACTTGGTAATTCTTCTTGACTTGACTTGACGTAATTCAAAAGCTCGTGTGTATGTAATGTGTAGGTACCTCTGGCACTATAGTAGTACCTTTACAAATACCATGGTCGTATACTTGTAAGGTATAAAGGGAGGAAAAGCAAAGTAAGGAAATGAGATTTGAGATCATAGTCGAGTGAGTAGTGGAAGCTGAGAGTCCCTCCTTACGTCACATACCAACAACTCGTATTACCCATGTTGTCCATGATTCGTCATGTCCAGGATTATTATTACTATAATGTGAAGAGTAAGTGGGGTCTATGATGTATTGTAGTGCTAGTTAGTAGTGCTTCTCTGAGGAGGGAATATGTTTTGAAATATGGAGTGGTTCCGGTGAACGGAATTACTCCGACGATATTTACTTTCACCGGAAAATTGAACATGAATTCCTGTCTTTTTCATATATTTATTTACCCGGATGACGTGACAGTTTTTCTAGCTAATGTCTACATGTCTTTCACGTTTGAAGGATCAGGCGCTCTATGCTGTTGTTGTTACCAGTTGGCATTTCTAACATTATGAGTTAAACTTGCGTAGTTCTCTGTGTACCTGTCCTGTCTACGAGTGACTTTGCTTTTGCATTCTCTTTGACAACGTCTTTCCAAACAAACACTGGGTTATTTACATTACATAAATAATACACAGGTGAAATGAACGTACATTGTCACGTAAGGTAAACGCTAACGCGTATTTTAGTGTACCTATTACTACACTAAAACAAACGTACACATTATAGGCAGGTATAGGTAATAGGTATATAGGTTTGACTTAGACAAATCATAGTCATAATAGTCAAATGTCTTTATAAGTATAAGTTTCTTATCTAAATAGTACAAAAATTACATATGTATTTGTAAAATACGTGGCTTGGTTGATAGTGCGTAATAATAGCGAAACAAATACGGAGTATCTCTGTATAGTATAGTACCTACTCTTTTAGACAATATTTATTATTTACACGAATTATTTAATGTACGGAACAGGATACTTTTATTTTAGCTTGGGACTAACATAATAAGTAAAGTCTGATGTTAAGGAAGTGCTGTGTTGTTTATCATGTGAATTCTGAATTGCCGCATGTATATGCATGAAACAATGAAGTATTATATAAACACATGCATATTGTATTAAAAGTTTTATTTGCATTTGAATTTGTTGTTTAACTTCTACTGTGTGTGTGAGTGAGTCACCTCCATTCTGTCAACTCAGGTTGGGTTAATGTACGAGTGAATAGGTAGTAAGAGTAAGCAAAGTACATAGAAGAATATTTATAAATTTAAATTTCATATGATTTTATTATATACGCTAACATTGCGGAATAAATTGTACAGGTAAGCTCTTTTTGTTAGTGTGGCAGGAGTAGCATTAGTTGAAATAGAAAACGCCCAAGTAGCGTCACTCATCCAATCCACTATTATTTATCTCCATTATAACCTCACGAACAGAAATGTAAGGGCAGACAAAGAGTGGTTGAAAACAAACCTTTCTAACGCTTTGTGTGATAAAACTTTCGTGCATGGAACAGCAAAACAAAACCGGAACGGCAAAACAAAATACAAATATTCTCAACTACAACAATAAACGAAAGAAAATCCAAACTGTCTGTGAGAAAACGAGTTGCGAAAGTTGTTAAAGCTACCTAAATTGAGCATTGAACATTTCAGAAGTCATAATCGTAGATTTTCACTCAGATACGTGTGCGCTTCCTTCGCTTTGGGCTACCTTTTGTTTATTTGAAAGTTTTATGAGCATAAAATAATATTACAACTTCAGTATTAGCATTACTTAAAGAAAAACAAAGAAACTGTTCCATACAAAGGAAATAACTTGAAGTAACTTGTGGGTAAATATTATATAAGGCTCAATAAGGTCAGGCATCAGGCCACGTAGTAAAGAAATTGAGTTTGCGACGACACAAGCGACTTGACATTAAAAACATTTTTAATACCTACTTAATTAAAGTCTTTTGCTTGATCAGTTTAATTGATGAAAGCATCCAAATCATTAACCATTCTGTAATCTAACTAAAATTAGTGCAAAAAAGTTTAATAGACTTGATTTTAATGAAGGTACGTAAATATTGTGTGTACTGAAAAAACATTTAGTGATATCAATGTGAGTTTGATCATTTGTACGTTTTTGACGAAATTGCAACCTTAAACCGAAAAAAAACACAGAAGCATGGTGGAGATTGGAGAACGATAACGAAGAGTAATACGAGGAAGAAATTGCAGTTTTGAAAATAAAAATACACGGTCGTGTATAAAATGTGTTGGGGAATGAAACAGGTGAGTATAGGAGTCTGAAGCTAAGAAGAGAATTTAGAAAATATTTGTACCCGTCAAGGCATGAAAAGGAATGGTTTATGTAGATTATAGGAATGGAAGGGGAATGGAAGCGAAAATTTTTGCTCAATTCTACTGGAAAGTATAAGAGTAATCTATTTTCACCCTTGTAGTAGTAGTAAGGATGTCGTATCTCGTATCTGTGTACGTAGAACATGACACAATAGCACATAGCACAAGCCACACACATACATTACACTGCATTGTGTGTGCATGCAATATGTAATGTTGTTCAACTACTCTGAGCTACTAGAATCCGAATCCATATATGGGAAACCATTTTCGCTCTCGGTTATTATGTATACCTACTTTCACCCTAAGTAGCAAGACGAGTCAAATGGAAAACACCTGCCAAGCTGTGCCACAGCTTCAAATCCACCAACTGGGAAAACAAGATACATTATAAGAGATTCAAAATGGGAAATTCACGAGGGAAGAAAGGTTTTCGCAAAGCTGAAAAACATCTAATGATTTATTCATGTAGAAAGTGCAAGTTCGCGTTTTCCATTACGATCCTGTCCTGCCTTGTCTCTCGTCCTATTCCATTTTTAACGTTTTAACTATTAGTAGCTGACTATGCAATTCCAAAGCCAATGGGAAAACCTAGTTAGATACATTTAGCACACTTAACTAACTTACCCAAGCGAGAATTATGCAGCTTTGAACCAACGTTTATATTATACCTTATCTCTTACATAACACAAAAGATAATGATAATAATAATAACAGTAAATACCCATTGACATCTCTTGTGTGAAACTGTCACGAGATTATGTACGTAATCAAATTTGAATAGCATTTACACTGCTCCTGCATCAATTCAAATTATAAATACAAAATATATATTCTGCACTCTTGTATGTCACTCGAGCTCCATAGCTCCTGGAATCCTCACTCTCATATATGAGTTTACGTAGGTACTTCCAATTTTCATTAAGACAAATGCTTTTTTAACGAAATTCCCCACACAATAAACTCCGACGACAAACTTACAAGGAACTTCCATTTCCTTTATCCACAAAACTCACTCACGTTACACATTAGTGAAATAAACGGAAAATCATCAACCGCTTACTCTATAATGGCATACGCATGTAGCAACCTACCTAAATATTAACAGTGCCATCAAATATACAATACCAAAGAAAGTTTTATTTATACTTACACTTAAACTTCTTCCTCTGCAACATATTATTAACTAATGCATCTATATATGCGCGTAATACCAACACACATCTTGGTAGTTTAATTTTATTTGGTATAACATTGCATATTTTTTGTAAAGAAAAATGTTGTACCTCCCTCGTTCAGTTACAATTGCACTAATGTGTAATTGTGTAGGTTAGGTATTATTTTTATGCAACGAGAGGAGACGAAAGCCAAAACAATTAGGCTTAATAAGACTCAATTGAAATAAATATTGTTCCACTATCCTCCTATTAATAGACATTCATGTACACGTAGAGAAGATTGCATGGGGCATTATTTCAAAGAACAAGGCAGACAAAGCAGCGTCATACAAGACAGACGAGGCGTGTGTTCGTTTCTATCGTCTTTTCTTTCACTCTCTTTCCATTCCAAGAATTCAATCGGATTTACACACAAGAAAAACTCACACCACGGCACCACTAAAAGAGACCACGAGTCTACACAGACATCACAGACTTTCTTATCTTTAAAATACATATACGTAGGTACCTAGTACCTACCTACCCAAAAGCGCCAGTATAATTTTCTTCAGTATGCTTATGGGCTTTTGGCTACAAAAAGAGTGTTCTCCTATACAAATACACACATGATCGGATAAGGCAAAAAGAAAAGTACGGTATTACTGCAATTTCAACAGCAATAACAACATACCTATAGCTATGCTGTACAGATACTGTATTGTACTCAACACAGAATATAAAAGTAGGTATAGCTATATAAATTATACTTCTACAATTCTAACAAAATGTACATAATAATATAATACAAGTATTATTCAACTTGTTAGGTACAATAACGAACAATATCTTTGTGTGTGTACATGTACAGCAAAAGTTGTGCTTTAGCTGACAGAAATCTTTTTACTTATACTATTTATAATAGTAAGGTACTTTATTTGGTTATAGTTGTACATACAGGGAATTACTACTATACTAAACTCCAAACTGTAATAATAGTGCATTGCATTAGATATGCAAGTGCTGTACTGAAAATACTAGGTATTGTATGTGTATTTGTAGAGTAGTAGTGTGTGGTTGTGCCTTAAGTAAGCGAGAAGTTACATAAGAGCTAAGGCAAAAGGCAAGTCACATCCAAGTTAGTCATAAAGTGGGGGTGGAAGGAAGGAAGAAAGAAAGAGAGTTGAGAAAAACTGTGTTAATTTCCATCCCATGAATTTTTTGTCAATAAAACTTTTTGTTGTCTCATCTCCAGTGTTTTTACAGCTGTTAATCTCCGTTGTCGTGATTTGCCCTGGAGCAATACACTTTAAAGCGAATGATGAACAAAAGACCATCTCTCTCTCTCGCCTCAGTCACTCCGATGCTCGCCACACAATACCATTTTAGTTCTCTCTCTCTCTGGCAAAACAAAACTCTTTTCTACTATGCGTGTACATCATCAAGATGAAACTACTCGTTAGAGAGTAGAAAGAAACACACCACGAACTTATACAACAAGAAAGGGGTGAATCGAACTTTAACTCGACTGTATCAGGCAAATAGGCATGAGGGATTCTCTCTCTCTCTCTTTAAAAGTAATCTCTCTCTCTCTCTCTGACTGTGTAGATTTTATTTACGTGCTTTTATTATACACGATATCTGTACATCATATCTTTCTCTTTGTTAAAAGGGTTGCTTTTCCCACGCAGTTGTTGAAAAAACAAGCCCTTAAGGATGGAGATGCAGGGATGTAGTACATTAATGTAAGTGAAGGAGAGAACAGGTCATCATTTCCATGCAAACCAATAATACAATGAAATTTTGTATAGGTAATGTAATGCAATGCGAGTGAAGCTTCATTATGCCACGTTTCATTACATTTCCATCCAACCCGCATCCACAAACCCATTTATCATTCAAGTGTAAATCGTAGCAGATGCAACGCCAGCTCTTTCCTCCGGTTTCCTTCAAGTCTTCAACACTCGACGTGGAAACTTATATAGGTATACAGGATCAGCCCTAAGAAAAGATGCAGTATAAAGTAAACCGTATGTCCTTAGTTTAATAATGCATTTTATAAGTGGAATAACGACTCTACTTATATTGACTATATGTATATACGGAAAGCAAGTTCAACCCTTTAGTTATTATTGTTATAACATTATCCACAAAAACCAATTTTAATACCTTATATTAAACTGAACCACGAAAAACAATTTTACTAAACCCAACGCTCTCGGAGATTTCGATTTCTGCGGTTATATCTACAGCTCGTTATTAGTTTTTGTAAATTATATTACTCCAAGGATTTAATCGGGTATGTTCTTCTACTATAATATGCTTTATCACTATATTGTTTATGACTACGTGTACTTAGATTGTATTAGACTATTAGATCTTCACTCCTACTCTATATAGAGTTTATATATAAAATATTTTACTGTGTACTTAGGTACTAACTTACTTTATATGAATGAAGAGCTAAAGTTAGCCTAGAGCCATCCAATCATTCTGTCTTATGAATCGACACCAATAAACTAGAAACGATGAAAAATCCGTTTGACTTGAGTTTACTCACACAGACTTGGCATGGCTCGGCTAAGTAAAGAAATGGTTTATATATTGCTCGTAAACCAAAGTACTTTTACTTCCGGTGGATTTCACCTTAAATCTTACACTGTGATGTTCTAGTTGTAATATTATATAAGTATGAACTCCATTCCTTGCATTCTTATATAGGAAATCGGGAGCATATGTTGCCATGAATGTCGTACAGTTCCCCATCCATTCATCCATTGGAAAATTTCAATTGCCCTTCTTTATCTCGTTCGAATACACCAAAAAAGAATCAATGGATTGTGTGGCTCACTTGAAATTACACTGTGTAATAGTCGAATAAATGTATTTAAACTGGAGATAACTGCAAGAAAGCTTTCATACTATAACATTTAAACATTAAACTAAACGAAAGCATTTGTACTATTTATGTACTGCCTCATTCCAAAGGTATTTTCCGCCTCCTGTAGTAGTATTCCCGAATATCCAGAAGAAAGTAGGCATGTAATAGAATTGCCTTCAGTATTAGTATTCCTCTGTCAGTACTTTATTTACGCAGTGGTAATCTATATTACAGAATTACATAGTAGTAGTAGTAGTAAGCTAAGTACTAGAAAAAGGTACAAACTCAAAAAGGAAATAACCCGAGACAAGGTACTGCCTTATTCAGAATTCCCTTGTTATACATAGCAAAGGAGTAATTTATTAAATATATTACATATATATATAGAGCAAAAACTTGGAAGTACAAGTCTTATATGCGTTTATTTATGTGTATCGTGTCATGGTGAATCAAACGGAGGAAGTCAAGTATCAGAGAATCCGTCGCAAGTAGTTTTCTCTGTAAGTGAGTGACTCTCTTTCGTCCTGCATCTCTCGTCGGCGTAACAAATTCTTTCTTCAGCATTTATAACTTTACTATCGTCGTGTGTAACTTAGTAACGTTAGTCGACAGCCATTTTGACATTAGTCTCCTTTTTGGATACCCGATCCAGTCAAATATGTATATACAGATGCATACAAGCCTACTATTCCTACTACTACCTTCTTTACTTTACTTACGAAGCAGAAAGGGAAGAGACTGCAGTATTTAGGTAGATATTTATGTTGTATGAATATGAATGTGTGTATGAACTATTAGCACTCTCTGGTAGAAATATTCCTTTTTCCGGTGACAGCCTGTACACATACTTTCCACTCTTATTCATACTTATCTCCATATGACTGATTCAAAGACTCAAATTTAGTATGGACTAAGTATGTATATCTAATATCTTGGTATATTTGTAGAACAAACTTTGCTTGTTTGTCTACACAGAAGTCGTAGTGTGTAGTACACACAGGACGACGATGATGGGCTGATTGTGAATATTATGAGTGTGTGTGAGTCAAAGGAGAACTGGGAAGCCCATTATGGTAAAGTGCATACGTGGAGAGACAGAAAGACCAAATGGCAATAAAAGACTTTATATTTTATCAAATTCCAGAGTCATTGATGCAGAAATGAGAGGTCATATAGGGTCATAAATTTCTATAGATTGAACTCCATGGAGCACGAAGCCTTTGAGCAAAAATGCGTTATTATCAATCCTCTGACATTCTAAGTTTTTCAATGGATTCTCAATTTGCATTTAAAGCTCTAATAAGGAAATTCCTCGTAGCCGAATCGAATTAGGTACTCAAGGATGAAAATACTACTACAAGCACATTTCCACTAACCTAACTATATAAAATATTACTGCTCCTACTGTATAGTTTTCAAAAAGTAAATTACTACTACTACTACAGCAGTATTAATATATATATCTACTCTCGTGTATATGTATATACTTACATTTTGATACTTACATTTTACACAACTACTTCCCAGTAGGAGTACCTATGCTAGTTTTGTTAAGGTCATCATCACAGTAGCAAATATCCACGTTTCGCATAAAAGTGATGGTTCGTGCACACGAAGATGACATGACAAATATAATTTATATAGCCGCTATGAAAAATTCCCAGTATAATATTGAGCAACAGATACCATATGTTAGGATTCTGCGAGAGGAAGTCAATAAGAAACCTTTCGTATGTATAAAGATGACATTTTTACAAGTTGAAGAAAGAAACACTGTAAATATCCAAAGTAATTGAGAACCTTCATATTGCATCCTACACATACCTACTAGTAATATGGTTATCCTAACCTTGGGGGGCTTGTGTAGTGTGTAACACACTTCATATACACTCAACATTGGTTAGTTCACTGTAAGCAGATCTTACGAATCCTAGAAGCAGTAGTACACTTATACAAAATACCTTCTAAAAGCTATACCATTAACATCCTATATGGTTCTACAAGGTAATAATAATATTATTACCAGTACTTTACCTGACGTAAGCTATTCGCTTTTCTCCAAACCCTCTCTCCATCCTAATAACATGCTTACATGCTTTCAGGAAGAAAGTACCTACACAGGTATATTATTACTGTATATACATACTTTACTAGAAAAAGTGGATGCTTTCGTTTTCATTTTTTTCTCTAGCTCTCCAGCTCTCTTTGTACAAGTAAGAAATGTGTACAGCCATCGTTTGAAGCGAAAAGTCTCAACTCTGAAGAATCTTAGACCTACCTAACATACGTAGACTCTCAACAGAGTAGTAGTAGTGGTAGTGGTCCCTCTACTTACAAATAGGACTAATATTGAGAAGTGGAGGAAGAAGAAGAAGAGAGAAAAGCCTACTCAGCATCTTCAAGGAGAGGACACAAGGGGGGACTCATTCTACTAAACTAAACGTACAAAGTTTGACCCAAATACACAGAGATTGGACAGTATTTTGAAGAGCGAACAAACAAACATTACCTCAACTAGTTTCTTGGAGACTGTAGTGAGGTAAAAGTCTCTGAAGTGTAACAATATTTTGGAGATCTTAGGAGATAGCTACTGGGGAGCACACCAGTAGCTACATTAAGGAAAGGGCTTGTTATGTACAGTGTCAGAATCAGATCAGACCAAGCGCAAAATACTCAGAAAGGGAGAGAAAACCTTTCTTATATAATATAAAGACTTATACATAAAATACAAACTATACTCGTATATATAATATACCAAGGGAAAAGATACGTAGTTATATTAAAGGCATATTGTGTCTGTGTGTGTCTGCATATAATATAATACACACACAGATATGGCAATATTGCATCTCTTGCCATTGCCACATACGATTCTGTGTGTTTACATGGATATCCCAGGACTCCCATAATATCCATATTATTAGCCTTGCTATGCATGACAGGGAAGATTGCATGTATACCTGCCTTGTATCTTCTCGGTCCATAACAATTCGACTGCACAAACTAGGAGCTCTAGGCAGTTTTTGCATTAGCCGTGTAATAAAAGTAATAAAACTCCCCATAGAACACAATAGTCTTCAAATCACCAGCGAAAAAAAGTCTGAAACTGCCATAAGCCATGAAAGAGTTTGGTCTGGCCTATAGGAAAACGAGGAAAATGGTCAATCATATAATAAAACATGTTTTTCGGAATGGTGAAGAAAAAGTTTACGATTGAAAACTCTTTCGATCTTTCTACACTCTTCTGTTACGTTCTCTCTCTGTTGTGTTCTGTGATGTGTGTGTATATTCAACGTATAGTAAAGTATGTCTCTCTCTCTCTCTGTATGTGTTCATTCTACTTTCACATTTTATTTACTTGTGCTTTTGTGTATGTTTATACATTATATCTACTAGAGATATCTACACAGTGATGTACTGTTTAGTAATGTTGGAGATGAAACCTTTAGAAAAGTACACAATGAACCTGATACTATCTGTATCTCTGCATATATCTCTACCAAAACTTAGATATCTTCTTTGTTTGTGGGTTTATACAGGGAAAATTTCTTTTTTGGCGTTTATTTGTATTTGCACAACAGGCCAAGTCCTATACATGTATGTGTGCGTTGTATAATGTGGTAGGTACAAATAAATATACTGTAGTGAAAGATAAAATAAAAGAAAACAATGCTCCTGTAGTAGTAGAAGCTATTCAAATGAAATTCATGAGCAAACAAAATTAAACTGCTAGTTAAGTTGGCAGTATTTACTTTGATAGTTTATCTCTTTACTTTTTGCGATACATTAGCTTAGCCTTGTTTAATTTGGTGGCAGAGGTTCTCTCTCTCTGTACTGGGGTAAGTACACTAGAGATAGCTTCGTCGTTCCAATTTGCTCTTTCAATCACTTTACTTAGCTCTTCTGCTCCTGTGCTCATGAAACTAGTCAAACACTTGAGTGAGTCAACTGAAGTGAACTGAACTCTGGTCTGGTCTGTTTTGCTCTAATACTTTTACCTCAAAAGGAGAATCCATCCAAACCAACTAAACTAAACGAATCGAATGATGGAATAGTTTAAGCTGACTGAAGTGAATCTCATTGGATTCCACAGTTCACGTCCCATACGTGAAACTAGTCGCGTGCAATAATTTTTGTCAGTATACTCTACGTGTAAAATTCACATGGACACAACGATCGATCAAATACACTTGGTTCCTCTCTCACCCAAATGCAATTCCAAGGTTGCTTAATGCCCACCTTACTCAAGCATCCATTGCATCCTCTCTCTCCATGGTATCTCTCTTCTCCCTTTTAGTGTAAAATACATTCTTATAGTTGTATAAAGTAAAAAGAAAATCTCCCATTATAAAACTAAGTACAGACAAACCTTCTTCTTCAGTCAGTTCACCGTTTTCTTACGATACCAGGATACTAACACTACAATTCCCTTTATACCACTATAATAGGTATTTCACTCCCAAAGGGAATCTTATCTTTTTTTCTGATTTTAAAAGTTCAACTGTGCCCCACCCAAACAAATGCTCCTCAGAGAGAGAGAGAGACATGAGAACGTAGATCGTAGATACACAAACACAAAGAAATGTACAAACCTAATTGCAATCAGACCACGGTATACTATATCCTTTTCCCTATATATATACTTCTTCCTAATCTAACAAATATCTTACAATAATAATATCTAAGCCTCGTCCCGAAGTATCACACAGGAGAATCCTATTGTGTTTCAAATACTAACAACTTCTACTATTACACAACACACAGAT
The DNA here is from genome assembly GCA_019776165.1 of Pogonognathellus flavescens. NCBI lineage: Eukaryota > Metazoa > Arthropoda > Collembola > Entomobryomorpha > Tomoceridae > Pogonognathellus > Pogonognathellus flavescens. Next base: position 19,927 of record JABASD010001204.1, on the reverse strand, counting down.
ACGATATATAAATAAATTATGCTATTATTATCATGAGAGAGCATTACTATTTAACTACAACTGTAGTAGGAAGCGTGAATAGAGATATAATGTTATATTTACCTATAGTAGCTACAGTAGTAGCTAGTTTAGAAGTCTTAAATGTATCGTAGTAGGTGTTGTACACATGTAAAGTTTGTACAGTATGAATGAATATGTGTTATGTTACGTAATGTGTGTTTCATTGTAGTATGATACGGAGAGAAATGAGAGCATTATAAGTAGCAGCAGTGGTGTAATAAGGAATAAAATTTTATTTTACTACCCCACCCCATTCACCTAAGAAATAGTAATAAGAATTATGTGCAGTAACGTAAAAATAAGCCCTTTACTCGAATACATACTCCAAAAAGAAGTATCCTTTGACAAGATATAAAATTTAAAGTCTTGTAAGTATATATTACATAGGTAGTAGTATATTCTTCTCCTCCTACTCGAATATAGGGAGCTGCATGTAAAGGTGCTCTTTCTCTTTTTGGTTTTTTAAGCAGAGAGTACTTGATGCATAAAACACAGCGGCTGCACTGCTGCTGCTGCTACCACATCGCATTGAAAATTCTAAGCAGTCTCAACACTGTTTCTATTAGTCTTGTTGGAGATGCATATAAGATACACACAAAGTAACCATCAATGCAACCCACTCCACTTGTCATCTTTTCACCGAATAAATCACTCAACCGAACAAATCTCTTAAAAGGAAAAGAATGAAGAGTAAGCTTAGTGTAAGGAAGCTTAAACAAACTGTAAAGAATATTTTTTACTAAACCCATCAAAGAATCCGAATTTACTTTTAAATTATTTTACGATGCGCTGGCTAAAGTAGTAGTAAGATTTCTCCTGTACTTTTTTACTTCCTATTTATTTGCAACAGCTTAGAACTACAGTGCTCATTAGAGCAAGCCCTGCAAGCATGTTCAATAAGATTACGTATGAAATGAAGTAGAATGCATAGATCTTTGTAAGGTATATTGCAAACATTAAATAGCTTATTATGACATTATTATTATTCCAAGCAAGGACAAAGACAATGAGGCAGAGACAGTAATGAACAAAAGAAGACAAAAGTAACACGATGCTTTGGTTTCGATTCAACATGCATTGCTTTAATTGGCTGTGCCTTTATTATTCGCATTGTTTTGTTCAGGTGCAGATGAAAACGGAGTTGTTAAATTAGAAGTATACCTATGTGCCATTATACTACTCGGAATGGTAAGGGAAATTGTACAAAGAATAAGTTTTGCTGGGCATTGTTGGAAACACTTCAGAGAATTACACTTTTACATTTATTATCCGTGATTGTCTGGTGGTTCTATTCATTTTGATATAATGCATGTCATCTCTGGCGTCCTTTCCCTTTCAATAGCATTCATTCATGTCTATTTTATGTTTTGGCAATTCAAGAAACTTAAATTAACTTTTAAAAGTAAATTATATCCACGCATACCCACTCTGCATGATACAAGACGCTTTTACAGCACTCAACTTCGACCTTTTTATATTATTAGAAAAGTTTTCCAGGCCTAACACTACCTACATGGACTTTCTTGTTTACGTTTACAAAAGTTTGATTATTTACGGCTTGTAAAGTGTACTACATGCAGTTAATGTTCAAGACAGACACTAACACTACACACACAGAACATAGAACAACAGAAATGAGAACACTCATTTAAAATGCATAGTCAAATACAAGGGGAACTCTGAAACTACATGTTATACTCCTATACTAGCATTATTCTATACTTCTATGGTAGAAAAGAAAAGTTTTCCAACACTACTACTACAATAGAAACCCATTATGATTTGTGATTGTCACTGCTATTATAGACAGCTTCGGTTCTCTTGATGTTTTCCAGAGTTGCATCTCATTTCACCTGCTTCCGTCTGTTAATTAAACTAAAGCTTCTTTACAGGATCCCATTAATACTTTATGCCGTCAGTCATAACAAACAATCACAAACACATGCAAAATACTATTAGCCAAATATAATTCCCTTTGTTTTACGAAAATCTCATCAAACGAGGATCATGAAATCTATACACATTGAAAACCCACTCATCTTGTTGCAATCTGTTTCCCAACTACAAAAGTGTGTTCCTTTGGTATAATACATAACACACACATAATACCTACCATAAAAAACATCAACAATATGGAAACGAGTTGTATAGTTGAAAAACAAAAACAACATGTCACATAATAGGAACACCAACAAATACTTACTAACTAGTAGCATTAATTCCTAATTAAAAGAGAAACTACAAACTAAAGCGATGAAATGAACCCAAACAAGTTCGTTTAGAAACAAATACATACAATTTCAAAGCTCATTTAGCTGTAAAACCTATTCAATGCACTTTATGTATAGGTACAAATAATTAGTGTACCTTTAGCTCAAATAAATAAATAAGCTGTTAGCGATTGCATATTTACTTTACAATGTTCTCCCTACTACTCCATCTGAAAGCTTAGGCTTTATTGTGTGATAATTTAAGTAGTAAAGAAAGAGCAGACGAAAGGGTGCACATACAAAATGAATGTAGCAAATTAGAATCGTTTTGTATATAAAGAGAAAGAGTTAAATAGAAGGTATATTATAGATAGAGAGAGAGAATAGAAGGATTGTATAATATATTTGTAACTACCTGGTGATGAATATCACCATGGTTGATCGTACTCGTGGCCATCACTTTTAATTAGTACAGCTGACGAGTTGAATGTTGAATCGGGAAGAAGAAGAGCAGGACAGAATAAATACGACTGACAGTCAGTCGTACTCGTCGTAACTGCTTTACTTACAACTTCAACTAAATTGTCCAGGATACACAGTTTGAAACAAGACGAGTGGTAGTGGCACGACTACTAGTAGAAGCGAATCCTCCTTCGTGTCCATTTCCTCTGTAAAATTCAAAAGGACATTGACTCATATTACTATGAATTATTGAGCTGAGGAGTAAATTGGGTTGTGCTGTGTATTCATACGAATTCTATATATACAACAACAACCAACCTACGCAACAAGACACTTTTACACACACACACACACACACACACTATATAAAGCACATTTTCAATTTGAGTTAGGTTGGGGTTAGTTTCTGTATCTACTACACACACGTAGTAGTACATTTGTATGGCAATATTACTGTTTGGGACTCGGTTTACTCGTTTTGTAAAATAAACTATACAATCCGAATCCATCCGCACTACAAATAAATACACCACGTACCTTTCTAACAACGTAAGGAAATTCTACTCACAATACATTACGTGGTAGAAAATGCAACTGCATTATTACCCATACAGGAGTTGTTATATTCTACACACACGAGTTACCTTACATCTTTATCGCATGTTTATAACTTGCCAATGTATAATAATGCGTAAACCTTTTGGCTGTGTATAGTATGGTCGTACTTACTAGATGTATTATATTATTGGAACACAAACACAACAGGGAAATGTGGTAACACTTATACATTACTACGGGCAGTAGTATACAGATATTGCCTTGTACTTCTATATTTGATCCTCTTTTACCAATTCCATTCTATTCTACTGTATACGAACGAATCCAATGTGAATTGAATTCGTTCCACAGTTCAGTTTATTGTGCATTTCTAGTAAAACCTTATCTTTAGCAAATCACTTATATTACATAAGAAGACTTAGCACAGCGTATTTCCCTCTTTACATTTTATGGAGTGATGTGTACTTGCTTTGCACAGCAAATACAATAATGTGACTACTCTGTGTACTTCCATTCCAAGTCCTCAATGCAATGGCTATTCAATTCAATCATGCTTCCAATAGTACTCTCATCTTTCCTTACAAATACTCACTCAACTGTATTTCCTATTTTTTCTTTCCATCTCAACTAATGGTAATATATTGTGTTGTTGTTGTTGATGCCGTACGATTGCATTGTTCGTAGTATATACTCTGCAACTCCTGTAATAGTCCAGAAAGGTAAGCTACTGCTTTTCCTTTCTTTCTCCAATATTTACCAAGTGAACCTACCACTCTGTGTTTACATTATAGTCAACCCAGATTGTATAGTGACACATACATAGATACAAAGCAGTACCTAGGATGCAATCCATTTTACACTATTCTATTTTCTTGTATTTGTATTGCAGGTAAAAGTAATAATGTATTAAATGTGTCTGTGTGTGATGAATGTACCTGGCTCAATAGAATTGTTCAATCCATCTACTAAAATCTCAGAACCTTTTTGTGTTGGAAACCTTTGATCTCTTTTCGAATACGCTGTCACTACCATTTTAGTCGCTTCCAATAATGACATCATTATATTTCTGTACTTAATACCTGCAATAGTTAATTTATAATTCTTTTCCATATTTTGAATCATTAAAATCACTTGTACATATAAGAACATGCTCGGATCTTTGATCTTTGATGGAATATGAATAAAATATATAAAAAATGGAGTTATATTGCAGATTACATACACATTAATCTCTCAAAGAAAATTAGTGAAAGTTACAAAGGAAAACGTATCTTTTCGTAGATAGGTGATAGGAAATCTACAGTCAGTAAGAAGATTTATTTTTCTTGCATTATAAAATGTTACTAAAGGGAGTTTTCAAGATGAAAGAATATAAATAGACAAAATTTCTTTTCACTCATTCTGTTTCTGACTCAGCAAGTTGGACTATAGAAGAAGTACCTAATTAGAAAGCCGTAACGATATACGTAGAGTGAAGTTAACTATAGGTATAGACAATAGACATTTTCAAAGTATATTGCTGGTGGTGTTTGATCCGTCAGTCAAAAATTCGGTTGACACGTGATTCGGGCTCGTTATTGCTAGAACCTCAACCAATGTGAAGTGTGTACAGTGAAGACCTTAAGATTTTTGTATTACTTTTAACATGACGTTTTGTAAATTCTCACAAGGTTGAAACTGTCGTTCATCATTCTTCTTCAAGTATGGGACAATAGTTTATCCCCTTACACTAAAAGTCAAGGACAACAAAGAACTTATGTGAAACGAGAATATTTAGCAACATGCTAGTACACACAATAATATATTGCAGAAGATACTGGGATTTGAACCAAAATGAAAAAGGATTGCAGAAACAAGAAAGACCTTGCAACATATCGCATTGGGTATAAGAAACTCAAATTAAGCTAAATGCTACGCTAGAAATAGTACGTATGGTATAGTACATGTGTTTTTCATTATTTCTTGGGTAATATGAGGAACTTTTGTGTGGAGATTGATGCACAGAGCATGTACATTAATTCGTATTCATATTACTCCAATTTCCCAACAACGCAACTGTAAACAAGTTGCTAAATATTTAGCGACAATAATAAATTAACTTATATTGAGCGTTTGATTGAAATTACTTGAATCATGAATGAGGCATACTCAAATTCGTTCCATTCAAACTACCCGATTACATTAATTATAAACTGCTGCGAGTATCGTATCACGATATCCAAGTGTACAAACTAAAAGTGCCTTTGTATGTAACACGCAAACAAAATGTAAACATAAAAAGTACACATAGTCAAAATACTATTTCATGTGTAGAAGACATGTACAAAGACTTAGTTAAATATTGGGTGTATAAATATACATGGTGAAATCCTTCTTTTCAACAATGTACACTTACTGAAAACTTGTCGTTCTTTTATATGCAGCACTTGTGTAATGTAGCCAAGTTTCCGAATTTTATTTACCTCCGTTTAATAAAAAACAGCATGAGAAACTCATAACTCTGAAAGATTGACCTACAGTCTACAATAAAGTCAATAAAGTATGATCGTCAAGAACTACTTATTATGTTGCAACATGCGTAATGTAGCATTCTCGCTTCGCAAATAAAAACAACCTTAACACATTATGCACTCTTTTCGGATTTTCGGATCATAGTAATAGTAATCGTGCTACATGGTAATACATAGCGATCGCAGAAGGCATAGGAAGAGATTTGCCAAGCTTGGTGCATCTCATCAAACAAAAAGCTGTGAGAAGAGTCACAACTGCATAAGAAATACACGATATTTAACATAAAGAGAAACAGTTGCATGCGAGAGATGACACATTACTTGTGTGTGGATGTACCAGAAACAGAATGCATGCGATAACGCTTTGGAGACTTTGGACATGAACTCTCTATGTACGTACGAAAAACTTTCATGCACAGAAACCTTCACTGACTTCACACCTAATGCAAAAGCAATAGGCAGAAAGCATAGCTGCCTCCTGCTATGATAAAGTAATACCTAATACTAAAAGTAATAATATTATTTGCATATTAATAGAACCATTTGTGACGGTCCAATCAAGTAGCGGAGTAAACAGAGACATTGTGAGAGTGAACTATGATACAAAGGCATTAACTGGGAAGTCAACTGTGACATTGTTTTAGCCTTGACATCATCAATTGCCATTTCTTGAAATATTTCATCATAGACGATCTTCAAATTCAAAAGTTGGCGGCTTTAACTTTGAAATCAAATAAGAATTCAAGTAGAAATGTTTAGAATAAATGGAATATTCAATAGTGTTTTTTAACAAAGTATAGTTACTCTAAAAAAGCAAAGGTCATGAAGAAGTTGACCGATTGATCCCATCTTCAAACTTTACGTATGTTCTCCCTAACATGTGTACCTGAAGAAAATATCTCAACTCGTTTTAAAGTTGTGGTGTTGAAGGACGGACAGCTTGGTAATTCCAATAAAGTAGCTCCGCTACTTGACAATACTAAGAATACTTTAATAAGTATACGATTAATATCAATATCACTGTATAGAATATGAATATGACTTTAGAAGCATCACATTTCCAAAACCCATTTGATACATAGTCGTCTTTTAGAATGTTCGGTTTTTAATCTTATCCCATGCATCAGCATTCCTTGAACTAAGCTATCGTTACATTCACATTCGTCCTACTCATCTTTTCCTTATGAATATATCTCCGCGTACATACATCAGGATGAAATTCCACTTTCTCTACAGACTTTTTTCCTCCCTCGTATATTATTTTCTGTTGTCTTTTTTAATCCCGAACCTCTTAATGCTTTTGTGAATTAAATTTTAATATGAATTTTCTGTGTTTATGTATCCGTGAAGAATGATTACACGCAAATCCTACTAGCGTTTCATTTTACAGCAAGTTTCTTCTGTCAGCTGTCTGGCACTTGCACAACCTCCGTATTTCATTTACAGTATATAGCAATAGCAATACTACACATGTACAAGTACGCGGGTAAAAGCAGTAGTGACTAATAATTGTGTGCATAATAACTTTACGAAGTATAGCAAATAAAATATAACCATGCAAAGGCATGTACAAGTGTACAAGCAATAGTCTTTCATTCTTTCTTGCCATTAAAATTTTAATATGGTACACAACACACACGCATATTACCACTGACACAAAAATTGCACTAAGCATTATTAACTGCCTACAAAATCGACTCTACAGTCTCTCCTACTTCTTTACCATTATATGACTGTAGTAGTAGTACAACTCAAAAAGGCAAACAAAAAACTACACGACATAACTTCTAAAATATATTTATAGCGCATCACTAAAAGTATACACATTATGAGTAACAGAGAAATGTAACGAACACTTTTACAACACAAGAAAAAAACCAAACCTATATAACGCATTGAATCTGTGTGCGTCTTGTAAAATGGTTATTACTATTATTATTACCGTACAACTAACAAGGACGAAATAATTTGACAATGACTCCATTTTCTTGTTGATACTACTTTAGTAGTGTCTCATGCTTCTCCTACTCTATTCTAGTAGTACTAAAGTAGTAAAACAGTATTCTATTATTTGATGCTATTCTCTCTCTCTCTGTCTCTCTCTCAGACTGTTGTTGTGTATACAGTGAAAATCACAATCATCCTTGGTTCGTTTCCTTTTCCTTTAATAGTGTCTGTCTGTCTGTTTCTTATCTTATAATAGTTAGGAATAATATGAGAACGCCTACAATATTACCAAGAAGTGAGATAAGAGGAATCTTTATTTGTGGACGACTTTAATTGAAAAGCGTCTTCGCACCCTTTCACGCAACACTACACCACCATACCATGGCAAAGTTCTTCTGCTCCTCTACTACTACTACTCTCTTCTGCCACCACCACAACAACACAATGACTACTCTCTGGTACTCTTCTTTTGATGTGCGAGCTGTTAATATTTAGTGTATGCCTCCTATAATACTTAAACTTGAAAGTAAATACCTTACACACAACGATAATACAAATAGACATTCTTCCATTATACATTTACCAGTTACTGCAAGCTACTATAAGATAAAATCCTTTCCCTCTGTGATATATGTAGCGTATCTCACACAAACCATTCACTGTGAATCTTCTTCTTCTTCTTCTTCTTCTTCTAGCAAAACTGCAATTCTTACTTACTACTGTGGTGTACTTATAAACAGTTAACAAAACGTAGTAGGTACGTAGGTATGTACATTGCAATGCAATACATAAAGGTATATAGATTTTACCAGTACGTAGTACAGGAAGACACAAGGAATGGTAAGGGAAAGGAAAAGACTGGTAGTGTTTTCGGTTGTGATAGTATTGCGGTATGTAATGGTGGAGTGCGGTGGTGGCTGGTGATAGTGAGACCGATTCGCGAGCATCTCAAGAATTTTTATCCAACACCCAGATCTAATTTATTTAAACAATAAAGTCCATGCATACGTATCTGCATTACATTACATTTAAAGATTTAGAAATTAGACTTGCGTTCAGAAGAATAGTGAAGTAGTGCATTGCTATTATTGCTAGTTCAGTTGAAATGAACAAGCCTTGCCGAATATTACCATAGTACACTTCAAACACTCTTTTAGTAGTAAGTAGCTCTAGGTATAGTATGAGTATTAGAATGAGTGACTGTGACTTGAGTTTATTTTGCTATAAGGCTTAAAGTAACTGTATGTTTTCCTTCTACTAAACTCTCTCTACTTTCATCTCAAAACTCATTCCGTTTACTTTACATCACAACATAATATATAACTTTGCCACTAATAACACACTGTGAGTGTAAAAACTATGAAGCTATAGTACGAGAAGATAGTTGTGGTTGTGATATGTAGAAGTAGAAATACTACGTGGAGATTGTACTGTGAAAACACAAGGAGCCAGTCAAGATGAAGTAGAAGTGTCTCCTCCCATGTTCTATTGAATGTAATGTTCTGAACACGGAGTAGTATTTGTATGTGTCCTGTCCTGTCTCCTTTCCGTGACGATGCGTAGTTATGCCATGTGGGTTGCCAAGATTTTTTTCATTAATTTTATAGGATTTCTGATGCCATAGATGTACTCGGATATTAAATCCTCTATTGCTATTCGAAACCTCCAAAAATCTAAGCAGGAATTTCGTGAGCAAAGCGAAAACTTATTGTAGAACATTTCGACATTAAAAATCAACGTATATAAAACTCTAATAAGTAAGTTGGTATTTCAATGCTTGGATGAATTCTACCAGTCAGGGAACTGTACAAACGAAGTGTATTATTATAATTAACTGTTCACTTCTTCAACCTTTCTTTAGATTCTTGAACAAAACCAAGTAATTTTTTATAATAAACCATGTACTGTAAATAGCATGATTGTAAAACACATACAGTCGTTCTATAGTATATTAAATAGTAAGAGAGTGAATCAACTTCACTCTCATTCTCTGTCTTTTACTTTCTGACTTCATCGGAGTAAAAAACTATTCAGAGCATCTTGAAAATAAAATGCGTGTCTTTTGTACGTAATAATAGTAACCACAATAACAGTAACAAGAGAGTCACCTCATTCATGTCTCTCTTATTGTCGGAAGAGAGAGAAAGAGATGAGACTAGGCCAAAACAAGTTAATTTCATGCCAGTAGTAGTTCCTTTACTTCAATATTACATACTACTACCTTCTTATTTATTTCGTATAATAAATACGTATTCAACTCAACCTACCTCGAATCAGATCAAATCAAATCCACCATGTAGTTTCCAATCAGAGCACCTATACAAAATATTCTACGCGTAAAACACACACACACACCCCTATACTTATAAAACACACAAACCAAAGGAAAGATAGTAGTAGTAGCTTTATTAGAAAATCCTGAAATGAATTTTTCATGTTAGTGGTCCTTGGAAAGTTGAGTTTGAGTTGAGCTTTAGTATACTTGGCTAGTTTGTTCCTCTACCATATAGTTCTAGTTTTCTGGGGAAAGGAAGGCCGAGAGAGAGAAAGACTCTTTTTAGATAACGTTACAGTAATCTTTACAGATGTCCCTTTATATACATACCATAGCAAAATAGGCGAGAGAAAGAAAGTAGTCGTAAGCAGAACATAATAAATGATAGTTGTAGCTACAAAGCTAGTTTGTAATATTAGAGCCATAAATTGAAACCTTCACCATTCAGCATCAGTGATCATCTTTTATATTATGTCTGTGCTTATGTAGGTTTGAAGAGAAACTTCAAAGAAAATCTCTCTCTCTCTCTTAGTATATAACAAGAAGTCTTGGGAGCACAGTAAAAGCCGAGTAGTGAAACTAGTCAGTCAGATTTGATAAGATTCACGTGTAGTATACTACTAGGAGTGCAGACTCTTCTACGTGTAACAGTAGAAGCAGTAGGTAAACTATTTGCTCTGTAAAAAGTAAAGACTCAAGTCTCAAATAGTTTGCTTGGATGGTTACATTACACAATGTCCATGCTTTACACAGTCTACTTATACAGGAATATGTATACAAATACCAGAAAAATACACGGCCTAATGTACTCCTCCTACTTCTACTGTATAGATACACACAACACATATGTATTAGCAGGTATTAGTATTAGTATATCAACACATTGCCAACATGTTATGTTATAATCTATCTATACGAATTTTATGAGAAACTTGTTCTGTTCTGTCGAAGTTTTTAGGCAGGAGGCTAAACTTACTGAATAAGTAAATATAACCGGAAGAATATTACCTCTTAAATCTCAGGAGAGAGAACAGAAGAGTTGCCTCGACCGGTTCTCTCTCTCTCTCTCTCAGTTCAGTCAAGCTCACCGCTTAAAGAGATTGTACTTACCTACCCATATTATACTAACAGGACAGGCTAACGGTATACAAAATGCAAAAAACGAATAGGGTGATTTATCGGTGCAGATGCAGACGAAACTTTCATTCTTGTTACGTAAGTCCCAGAGTAAAAGTATGAAACGACTGTAGTAGATATGGTCGACAAATTTGACAAATGGATAGCCAACGTGTTTTCTTCTATCGTAACAGAAACACATACGAGCAACTTTAAGTTTTCCACTGTAATATAATAATATTCTATAAGATAGAAACATTTATACGTATAGTAGAAGTATATATCAGGAAAAAGTGTAAAGGAGAGAAGCATTTGACTTGAGTAAAAGGTAGTCAAGAGATAGAAGGGTAGTAGTCGACAGAAGTAGCAGACCACTGAATAAAAGCCATTCTGCTCTGTTAGCAAGAACTATGCAATCTATGCGATTCATATCAAATTCGGCCTTTTTTCTCTACTGTCATACTTTTATACTGTGGGTAGGAAAAGCAATGTATAATCCGTATATAGAGTTCATAGTGTAACTATAGTATATTATATGCCTGTATATAGAACTGGGTTGGTTATCATCATTTCTTGTCAGCTATTTCTCTCTTTCTCTCTCTCCACGACTATTACACTACTCTCCACTCTCTCTCTCTCTTCTATTCTCATTAGAAATTTGCAACAAACATTCCACAACTAAGTATGCACCCCATTCTGGTTTGGCTCCGTTGCTCAGATGAATCTCTAGTAGAGTAATTTCCTCTAACAAATATGGTATTCTCAGATAATTAATCTCACAACCGACCAAGTCTCAACCAACAAACCAAACCACCCCAACAGAATCGAATGAAGCCCAAGTTAAGCCAAGGCACGTTGCTTTACCACCGCCAATGTACTTACAATCTTCTATCTGTATTGTATACATTGACTATTCCTATATATGTATTTATATACACATTATAACTATAAGATGTACAGATTTGTATTCGAGAAATTTATATGCAAACCCTACACTTAACCATTTACATTACATAAGACACTCTTTGTAGTAGTTTAAGTTGAGTTACATAACTTTATACACAGAGAGAGAGATTAATATGACTACATAGTAGTGCACTACTAACTAAGGTACAGTTAGAACACACAGAAGAGGTTGTGTATTCATACCCATTAGTAGTACACTACTCACTACTATTAAAGTGGAAGTTCTAGTAGTATTAGTGTATATATGTATATAAATAGTAAAAGAGTGTAAGTTGGGATGATAGGGACGTTGTTGGGAAAAGGAATAACAAAACCAAGGACAAACCGTGGGGAGGAAGGAAGTTAAACCCTAATCCGTGTAATTTATGGGAGGATGGGAAAGAAAAACAATAGGAAAGTACCCATACTCACTGCACTAATCTTCCTTCATGCCCAACCAAGCCTTAATTTCCATACCGAAGTGAACTGACTTGAGTGACGGAGAGAGTGTGTATATGTTCTCCTTGTGAAGTTGTTGTGTGAACCAGTGAAAAAGGAAAAGAAAGAATTGCAAAACGAGAGACGAACACACCAAACAGGCAAACCAACAACACCTACTCCTATACAAACCTACAATAGGATAATACATACAATTCTGTACAACTTCCATAATAATACAATACCTCTAACACACCACCACCACCACCACCACCACTGAAAATACAAAATTGCATCAACTCACACACTGAAAGCACAAACTGCTGAAATATTATAGCAAAGCAAGAGAATTTGAATCTCTTTCTAGTTTTATATCGTCTTTCTATCTCATTCCATTCTTTTTACTTTAGTACTCTCTTACACACACTCCTGGTAAAGTGAAGCATTGCAAAAGGAATTGAAATCCAGTTGTAGTTTTATGGTAGGTGTGCTATGCAATGGTTATATAAATGCAGTACCTATATATTTATACACACTGTATATACAGATACAAGTAGTACTACCATAGTAAACAGTAATGCAGACCCTACTACGGCGTTACTTTACTTTAGAATGACATTGCATACTTTCTTTAACAGTTCTAACTACACAACATGGTTATATTAGTAGGTATGTATGCAGTATAGGAATGTGTAGAAAAATATATGTACATAAGACTATAAACAAAACATGCAATTTTGTCTGAAATCGTTTTCCACTCATTTCATTGCTTTACGTGCTTGACAATAAAGACTCGGGTTTCATTTCCGAGACGGGCGTAGTTGCTGAAAGGTTTGTTCTTTTAATGCATCTGTATTGTATAAAGTGAATATCCCACAGTTCGGTGGTGGTACATAAGAAAAATAACATAGTTTCTCATCAAAGGAGACACACATAGTTTACAAATACGAGCACGAACAAATAACAGTAAGCCGAAAATATGTATTACTACATGCAGATACGTAGAAATACTACACGGGAGATTGTAGATATATTTTACTTAGGGACTGTTGTGTTATAGCAATATATTATGGAGAATGCTATAACTCTACTAACTAACGATAAGTCGACATCAACCATGTGTGGATATTTATAACCTTTATAATGGGGTCGTTGTTTCGGTCACCAATACAAAGCACGTGGTGTGTTCCGTGCTTTAAACTTAACTGCTTCAATCTGACAACTATACATATACATATGTCAATTCCTGAATATGCATCGGAAGAATAGAAGAAAGAAAAACAATAGACAAATAATATCACAAAGTGTATTAAGAACTATTTTCTACATTTTCCTGTTCTGACTGTTAAACGGGTAGAGAAAAGAGAATTAAGATAAAGAAGGAAGGAATAGTACACACATGAGAAAGTAAAAAATATCTACACACATGAAAGATCACAGAATGAAGACTCTTTCTATACTCAACTGCATTTTAGTCAAACTTTTAGAGGATCTCTGTGTGCAATGGCAGAAGTACACTAATGTAAAATGTAATGTACCATACATACTAATTGTATGCAGTACAATATAATATTCACAGACTAAACCGTTATACAGTACAGGCAATCGTTGTAAAGAAAAGTTCTTTTTACCCGAATCCTTTTAGTAGTTAATGTGTAGTAACTTAATATTAGCGTTCTGTCTGAGAATGCTGTGTGTCCCACAGAGCGAAGCACAACACACACACGGAGTATCGTATAGTAGTGGTAGTTGTAGAAAAGTACAAACATTTTAAAATTTAATTTCGCCGAGAATACAAACAAAAAACGAACAAATGCGTATACTTATAGAAAACTGGCATAAAGTGGTATATATAAGTAAGCATGCGAATTCTATGTGAATCATGAGAAATTCATTACAGGAGAAAGAATCTAGAACAGCACATTCCCCTTGCTTTGCTTTCATGTCATTATATTTCGACTTGATGTTTGCTAACGTGCTTTATAGCCAATTTTGTGTGTGTGCACGGAAAGGTTAAGTATAAAAACCAAATTCATTTTAATATCTAACAACGAATACTTAATGAAATCCCTAATATGTATTAACTCTGACAGAATCTCCATCAAAATTAAATAAGGTTGACGTTTCCCCAGACCTGACTGTGTATGAAATGGCAAACATGGCACTGGAATCGTTAAATGAATCTGCTACACTTAACTTACACACAACTATGTACATATAAAATAATATTCATAGTCAGTCTTCCTGTATTATAATCAATTCTGTTAAATTCTCTAGCATTAATGGCACATTCATAGTCACACATTGTACTAGTCCCCTTATATATTTCGTGTAGTATTTATAGTTAGTAGTAATATTGTAGTATCCAAAAGTATGCAAATAACTTTCGTCGTCCTGCATGCTTTAACTAGCAATACCGTCGTTTTCTCTATACATAGACTTTAGTTTGTTCCTACTACTACTACTGTACCAAGTCACCTATTATATTTGTTTATGGCTTTTCGTAGCAGCGGAATAATAATAGCATGGTGGTAGTAGTAGTAATACTCGCATCACGGTATAAAAATAGGGTATGTAATTTCTTGAAACTCTTTATCAATCAATAACAGCAGTTGACAGTCAACTTGACTAGCTCGATTCTTTTTCTCGTTTCAACTCACTAAGGAGAAGGACAGAGAGAGAGAGGGTGACTAAAAAATTCGTGACTGGAGTGAAAAAAGCTATGCACTTCGTTTATGTCACTGTTTTCTGATTTGTGAATGACAGAGAAAGCAATTAAATTAGACACATGAGAAAACCCCAACTACATTTTAATTACTGGTAAGCTTATATACACCCGACCAAATTGCTTTATAGCGTTTTAAATTGCAACTAGAACATTTGCTAATTGACACTCGTCCTGTTGTTAATAAGTATGTAGTATGAGAAAGAAGAGTCATATAATCTCCTTGCAATTCTAATAGGCAGACTCTAAAATATTCCTCTGTGTCTCTCTCTCACTCTCTACAAGTGTAAAGTTACTTTTGCTTTTCACGTGAAAACATATTATGTTGGTTATTATTGTCAGTGTTGATGAGTGCAGTGATCTTATCCGTGTATTAAAGTCAAAGTCAAATTTTCAATTTGTAAATGGACAGAAACATTTAGAGAGAAACAAATTAAGTGCACTGCACCACTATTTTAGACATAGCTAACTGAAAGCTACTAAAGAGAAGGAGACGGGGCATTACCATCCTGAACACACCTTACTACTAATAATAATAACATACACAACAGACACAGAGTCAGAGATTAGGTGTTATAAAATCTACAATGTGTAAAAAAATAATATGACAAGTCAAGTAAGTAGTGCCAGTATATAGATACAAAATTAGCAATAGAGAATGTTTATAATGTTACAATATAAATTAGTCTGTACAGTCTGTGTACCTATATGTATGTCTTTAAGTATGTAGAATGTTAGTGTTTGTACATGCAAGCAGAACACATCATTCTACGTAGCAATCAAATGAAATCGTCTGCCGTTTATTACTCTCCGAGGAAAGACAAACCACGGGACAGATAGATGAATTTCGTTCAGGGTTTGTTGTCGGTTTGCTTGCTCTAGTGCATCTTTCAAACTTGACTTGTTTTACTATATTCCGAAATAAATCCAAGGTAGCTACTGCTACAAATACTTCCACAACTACCACTGTTACTGTTACTGTTACTACTATATTGCTATTTCAGACTGCCTATATAAAATATACGTTCTGTACTGGTAGTAATTGCATTTAGGGTAGTATGTATATAAGTACTCTTACTTATCGCACTATCTCTCATCTCTCTCTCTCTCTAGCCAACGCAACATTAACAAATAATAGCCTTCAATCCTAAGGCAGAGCAAATTATGCAAATTCTATATACCTCTAACAATAAGACTCTCATGGTATGTTACTACGATTACTACAAAGACTATTTACTAACTCATGGTTGAATGAATAACTTGGAAGATTGCACTACTGTACCATATATTAGTATTCTACATATAGGAAGAAGTACAGTAGATATTCTTCGTTTTAGAAGCTTCTCTGTTTGTTTTACAAAGAAAACAGAGAAGAACATAGAGAGAGAGAGAGAGAGAGAGATGAAATGGTATGGGCGGTGAATGAATCGACTCATTATTCGCACACTCGATCCGATTCGAACTTTATACCCGCACTACTACTACAAACAAATGAGAATCAAGCCAAATCAAATGAAACCAGCAACTGACTGTAAAATTGTAATTCATCTTGCATGGTAGTATAGTAGGTACTTTTCTATCTGTTTTTGTTGTACACATAAATACCTACGTATAAAACTACAAACAGTAAATAGAAAACGATACAAAAATCTCAAAATATTTTTTTTCGTGGTACAGCTCTAGTAGCTTATATTATAGCTACTCATATGAATGAAGTATGTTCAGTCTAATTCAAATAAGCAACCGAATGCAAATCTGTTGGACCCATATATAATTCTAACTACATAATTAGGTACACAAATCAGAATCCCGCATTTATACGCGTACAACAAATTTATTATAGGAAATCTACTAGAGAGGTTCATGTCAGATATAATGCGTTAAAGCCTGTCTGTGCATATATGCGTATACAAAACACGTAGACAATTTTTTATCTCGTTTATATATTCTTTTCTGTTGCCGATTAACAACTTTGATATTTTATGCGTGTAGTATCTGTGTGCATGTGTATGTGATATCAAAGCAATAATCTGCTCGCACGATTGAGTTTCTCCTGTTTGTGAAATGATTGAAATAAAAAATGCGATTTCTAAACACACATCGCAGACTCCGACCCTTAGTAGTACCGTAATAGTAATGGCACTTTACTCAGCGTTAAAAACATGTACATACTGTATTTATCAGGCAAATAAGGCACACATACTATGTACATGCGGCATACCTTTTTAGATGTGTTAGACTGCCAGGCAATATATGACGGCTGGCAGGCAATTCTGTTTCTGTCCTGTTCTCTTTTATATACAGGGAGAATTAAAACGAACCAAATGCAATGCACACATATTTTATAAACTTGTGCATATAAAGAAAAGGAAAACGAATCGGGCGGGTCGGTTTGTCGGTCGGACCCTTTTCACACACACACACTACAAAAATCCATATATCCATAATATTATCCATGCATTGCATATTTTATATTTTATAGTATATATACCTCTGTACTTTGTATGTGCTTTATGCATACAATCAAATCAGCCTATTTAGATCTCATAAGTTGTGTCACACTACACAATAAAATAAAGGTATGCAATTTCATTCTCCATATGCATTCAGGAGTGTTAGCCGGCACTACGGACATTGGGTAAAGTGAAGTACAACTACCATTACGTAAACAGAATACAGATTCGTCCATTCTCATTCTAATTTCCAGAGAAAGGTTGCATTCTCTCTCTCTCTCGCCTTTCTGTCTTTCTCTCTCTCGATTCTGCTAGTAATACTATAGACACGTCATTTCATATTAGCATCAGCCGCTCTATGCTTTTATGTTTTGCTAAAATGCAGTCGGAACACAACAATATATATACAAGTTTCCCGTATTAAAACTTTAGTTGTATATATAGCGAGTTACGAAGATTATTGAAGCAAATAAGTAGCGTATGGCATGGTAAAATGGTTTTATTACAGGGTAGTTGTTGTAATATAACATAAAATATGTAACTTTTAGCTACTGTTATATTTTAATTATTATTATTATTCCCAATTACAAAGCAGAGTGTGCTGTGCTGTGTGGTGGAGATAATCTGTGCACTCTCTGCACAAAATACGAAAGTTTAGCCTTTACTTTGTGGATGCAGATGTTTGCTATGCAACTCGACTGAAACTTAACAGAAAATACTAACAACATAAATGTAACGTAACGACAACGAGTAAATAATGCATAGCGCCGGATGGTTGGTATGTTATGTTATCGTCCTCCAGTTACTTCGGTCTGCTTCTTCTTCGCTTTTCTCTCTCTCTCTCTCTTTCTCTCTCTTTCTGCTTTTATATCACATACTAAATATATAGTAACACAGATATATGTTTTAGTGTGCAATATATAAATAGTTAATTTGAGATGAGTTTAATTTGAATTGGACTCTGAGTTGCAATTTAAGAATCAGTAAAGCATATCTTAAATGAAACACTTGTATAATGTACAAACACTTTGCAGTTTGAATATTCCGTATTATACGTACATATTACACAACGATAAGTAGTCGGATACGGAGAGTGAATGGCAATGGTATCACCATGTTAATAAAAGTATAGCACATGTAGACAGAGATACAACAAGACATAGTATAGTGGTGGTAATGGAAGGGAATTAGAATAGGGAGGGGAGAAGTGCATCATCCGAAAGACAAAGAAAAAATCCTTAAGTAAAAGCATGCAAAAACTCTTACGACAAATAATTACTCTCATCTGGAGTGTGTGTATACATTTCTGTATCTTTGCTGCTATTACTAATATGGCCTGTGTTATTACCATTACTACTATATGAGTTTACTTTACCATACACACAAGACTGGTATGACATACATACATTTATACATGCTTACAGTTTCTTATCATCGTCACAATACGTGCACTGCATATACTACTAACAATAAGTGCTAAGAATTCACAAAAGCAAATGGGTAAGACATAGTAATAACTATCTGAGTATAATATCATGTGTGTACTATGTTCTTTGTAATATAAGTATGCAGATACGTAGTACAGACTGTATATAGTCTGTAAAATGTACATACATATTTGTTGCATGATGGGTATGGGATGTAACATCCCTCCATTCCTTTTCCTCCTTACACAGTTCTTCCCTTCTTTCATGAGTTGGTGAAAACATGCACCGTAATATTATTAGACTTTATTTTACAAAACCCCGTTTATTAATCACTCATCTACATAAAATTCGTATAAGGTAGTGGTAAATTTTTTGTATCAGTCATCTTGAAATATTTATATTGAGACACAAGAATTAATTTTTGCACAATTTCGACTGAACAATTACTTTGCTCTGCGCTCCACCCAAAAACATTTACCGATCATGTTTAATATTTCAAAATACGATAATTAGGTATCGGGAATTTTCAGAAGTTTTGTAATCACTCGTAGATAGAGAACTGTATTGTGTTCAAAGTTCAACGTAGAAACAAATAAAAAAGTGCATAATTACAGTTGCAGTGTGTCATTTCTACCAATTATTTACTGTGTACCTCCCTTCAGTATAAATACAAGAAGGGAGGTAATCTACGAGGAGGTAAGGCTCTGTGGTATCCTTTTGTGTATTGTATTGTATTGTATTGTATTTATTATCAAATAACTCTCTCAGGCCAACAGCCCACAGAGCCAGCATTTCAGTATT